>JARQZK010000922.1:0-27500 GCA_030704885.1 Cynegetis impunctata | reverse complement strand
GTAGAACGGAATCCGTGAGATTTTCAGCGTCGGAATGGCATGAAAAATTAAAGGGAATGCGAGTTCCTAAGTGCTCACACGTTTAGGAATTCGTACGGCTGACATTTCAGGGCATATCAATGAAAACATATCTTTTATGTAGAAATCAGGTCACACTGTAGCCGTGAGATTGTATATTTTTAATGCACATGGTTGCCACCACGCGCTCATTCATCAGAGTGCGTACGGAGCGCTCTTCAGCTGGTATGTATCTATAATAATAGCGTAGAATATTTGCAGTAGGGCAGAACAACCTCAAGTTCGATTAATCGGTATTAGATTAGCTATTATAACTAAACGTGAATCTAGTGCCAACACATCATGTAGCTGAAGACGATTAATTACAGTGTTGATATGATCAATATTGAAATAAGCTATTACCTGTGACGTATAGTCACTGTACATGTTTTTTTGCATAACAAATGCTGGATACATACGAAATTTAGGTGCATTCACGCATTTATGAGTTTAGGCTATAGAGGAAAAAGAATTATGAGATTAAGTTTTGTTCAAGTCGGTTATTTCATCTATGTCGTTGATGGCTCATTGGCTTATTTATATGGAAATTTTCTCCTATAACTCACTTTCTTTCCTGTGAAACTCAGTTTTCAAGATCTTAGTGGTTGCAAAATTATGTTCTTTTGATGTGCAACGGTGTTTTGTGATCGTATAATATAACAGAAAATTAAGCACAAATTTGATTCTGCATTCTTAAAGATAATGAAAGTTCAGCTCCACAAGAGCAAAACTGAGTCACAGTAGATTACTTAATTTCATCTAAATAACCCTAGCTACCATCAATGACAAATTTGCGAATAACCGACTTTTGCAAATTTTATAGGAACATTCTAATCTTATATATGTGTTTGCTCTACGTGCCCAAGCAACTATCCAATAAACGAAAAGTGTTTCCGTTTCGAATAGTTTTATTCCAATAATGAAATGAGTGTGGTGATGCACATACCTGTCATCAGTCTGTATCAGCTTTTCGAACAGTAAATTTGACAAACAATTGTAGGCGTATTTTATAATTCCGAGAATATGGCGGTCTCAAGGAAGGGTAATTCCATTCAACAATCCGCCCAGGATTTATGCCGTTTTATGGTGGGAATTGTATATTCTGTAAATTGTATTTAAGTGTTTCTTCCTTCATTTTAGTGCTGATACGACTGTGCACCATTTTAAATTTCATGAAAATAAATATAATTATAAATATATATATATATATATATATATATATATATATATATATATATATATATATATATATATATATATATATATATATATATATATACAATATATGTATATGTATATGTATATGTATATGTATATGTATATGTATATGTATATGTATATGTATATGTATATGTATATGTATATGTATATGTGTATGTGTATGTGTATATGTATATGTATATGCATATGCATATGGATATGTATATGTATATGTATATGTCTATGTGTATGTGTATGTGTATGTGTATGTGTATGTGTATGTGTATGTGTATGTGTATGTGTATGTGTATGTGTATGTGTATGTGTATGTGTATGTGTATGTGTATGTGTATGTGTATGTGTATGTGTATGTGTATGTGTATGTGTATGTGTATGTGTATGTGTATGTGTATGTGTATGTGTATGTGTATGTGTATGTGTATGTGTATGTGTATGTGTATGTGTATGTGTATGTGTATGTGTATGTATTTATATGTATATGTATATGTATATGTATATGTATATGTATGTGTATGTGTATGTATATGTATATGTATATGTATATGTATATGTATATGTATATGTATATGTATATGTATATGTATATGTATATGTATATGTATATGTATATGTATATGTATATGTATATGTATATGTATATGTATATGTATATGTATATGTATATGTATATGTATATGTATATGTATATGTATATGTATATGTATATGTATATGTATATGTATATGTATATGTATATGTATATGTATATGTATATGTATATGTATATGTATATGTATATGTATATGTATATGTATATTATATACAAGTTTCACATAATTCAAAAGAAAGCTTAAAAGCACTCAAATACTTGGCAATTAGTTGATGTGAAAATACTGAAAATTATAAATTCATCATTGTCATAACTGAAAGGTCAAGTATTTGAAAACTGTGGAATATTTGGTGAAATATTGAGATTATTTGAATAATAGAATAAATCAAGGTAAAATGTAATAAACATTCAATAGCAGGGACAATGAAATATATGAACAATGAGAATATTAAAATGGAAAAAAAATCACATTTATCTATAGTAGAAAATTTATTCGAGAGAAATTAGAAACTAATTACTTTGAACTATGATCTTTTCAGGTGAGCAAATTTTATTCAAAATTATATATATATATATATATATATATATATATATATATATATATATATATATATATATATATATATATATATATATATATATATATATATATATATATATATATATATATATATATATATATGTATATATTATATACATACAAATTCTGAATTTTTGGGAATGAGGTATCGGAAACCAATAATTCACCGCTTAGATCGAAAATGCAGAATCCTGACGCAAGAATACATATTTTCCAACATAAGATATAAACTCTGCAATTGTGGCGTATGTGGTTCCAACGCATGCTAACTTAGCGTTTTTAAAAACTCTTGACATACTCACGAGAGTGCACTCCATGAATACTTTCTCATGACATTCGATATCTTCAAAATCAAATCATGAAAACTATACAAGTTGACTATGGTCAGTTCAATGTACTATATAAAGTGAACAAGAAAAATACTTCAATAATAAAAAAAATTGTTGAACATCCTTCCAACGTAACTGGTTATATGTATGCTCCAACCCGAATTCTACATTCACAATCCAACAGTGAATTATAGAAATATTCAAGTCACCCCGACTCAAAATCTGCATACAGCGGTTTCAGTCTTTTTAGATCTCATCAGTGCAGCTTATTTGACTCGGAGTTAATTAGCCAAATTTGTTGATGGAAAGCTCATGTCAGAACGATTCTGTATATTTTTTTGATCTACCGACAATTTAACGCACATTCTGAAAGACTTATGGGCTTGTAAGCAATGTACTTTTCCCAATTTATAATTTTCAAAATAGAGGAATCACTGATATTCATAGACATACACATATATCCAGACATGAACCCAGGATTCAGACCCAACGCTCCCGCTTTACAGGCGGTCACTCAACTTCTGATCCAGAAGGCGTGTGCTTAGCCATTTTCGAATTAGGCTTGTTTATCGCTTTCATACAACTTTTTGTACCTAAAAGCTATATGTTAAACTCGAGCAAACTCATAAATCCATTTGAGTTTAGTATGATATACACAAACCAAGAGCATGTAAACCTGCGAATGTATATTTTTGCAGAGAAAAGAAGACTCTTGAATTATATGAATCTAGTCCGAAATCTGGAAGATGATCCAAAAATCTATCTTGAAAATGATTAATTTGGATCGCACTCTGTTGACAAATGTCGGAATTTGTGGGAAATATATATTTTATTTTGAATTCTGAGGATAGAAAAATCCAGAAAGGATTATTATTGTACTCACGTTATATTGTTATAAAGATATGAAATATCGAATCTAAATAGGTAGTTCACATTCTGACTAAGCGACTTGATAATTTATATTTAAGCTGATAACCTAAAATACAGGTACCTTTAGCATTTATCGAGCAGCTTTTTATATAACAAATATTTTGATAAAAATTTCCTTTTGTAGGATAATGCATATTTCTGCTTTCACAATATCCGACTTTAGATAGAAAAATTTACTTGAATTCCAAATTCCTGATTTTGAATTATTTGTAGTTTCAAATGTCTATACCTGTATATGCCAATATATTTTATTTCATGCAATACACAATACAAAATTCTAATTAGTTAATCCGAAGTAGTTCGAGTTCTAAGCTTTATAATTACAGTTGAAAGAATTCACCAGTTTTTGCAATTCTTCCCTTTCTGCTCGGTATTACGCCACAAGCCATTCTAGACGTCTTTGTTGAAAATAATGGATGTTAGTCACGGCATGCCAACCAAAATAGGTCACCGCATTCGGGTGGGAAGGGATGACACCATAGGGCCTAATGGGCAGATCATGAGAAATTTTAGTCTTGGCGTTTCGCTCGATACAAAGTAATAGATCTTTTAACGATATACTGTTATTCGTTGAAGGAAGTCTGATATTTATAAAACAAAGTGCGCATTCACAGAGGAATATGATATTCTGTTGAAGATGTTCCAATCTTCGAAAATAGCATAACATGAAAGTAATGCTATTAAGAAATGCAGAAAGAACACCTCAAAAGTAGTCAAATAATATAAATAATAAATTAGATATCTTTAGGCCCTTTGTACTAACTGTTAAATAATATATTAACCATAAAATGCACCTTATTGCATACTACAGACGGAAGTGTCTGAGACTTATTATGAAATTCTCTGGGAGGAATGTCCCAATTTATTTTAAGTGCATTTTTAAATAGATAGTGTGAAGATGAAGGAATATAATATCGTTCAGTCCGTAGTTGTTTCGTGATTCACTTTTTATTTTAGAAGTTTCCCAAGAGAATTGCATAATCAACAGTGTTGACAGATATGCTTAGATACTTAATAATCAAAAGTATTTAGACGGTTAGTTATTTTATTTTTTCCAAAAATCATTCATTCCTTTTCACATCAAAAAATCATGGTCAAATTGTGGTATAGTACAAAAAGTGTTTTACCACAATGTTATTTGATATTCCTTTTCACTTTCCATTCATGATTTATATATATATATATATATATATATACCTATATATATATATATATATATATATATATATATATATATATATATATATATATATATATATATATATATATATAGTTATGTGGTCAGATTACAGCTTCTCCATTTTAATGATGTACGACGCAACTTTAAGATTCATTAAGTAACCTCTTGTTAACTTCGCATTAAATAAATTGTTTTTTTTAAAATAATTTTTAGTGTTGAGAAGTAAAATTGGGGACGAGGATGGGATTGTTGCACCCTTCCGAATAAAATAAGTTCAACAAACAAGTGGAATCTTTTGAATCTTGTGAAAAGATTAGTCAATGCGTTAACTTAAAAAGTAAGAAGAAAAGTTTGAGTGAATTTTAATTATTGAGCACAAGCTCAGTTTTCTCTCATAGTTATTGCGAATTTGGTAGTACCAGTACCGAATTCTACTGACCAGACAAGTATCCAAACAAGGTGCAAAGCAAGGGTAGCGCCGACGACTCCACCTTGGAAGAAACAATCACTGTAAGTGTTAATTATCTTCCTGTTTTTCCTACGGTTTCCAGCCCCAAAATCTAGACTCCCTATATCTTACCGTTATAGCAGGTCATTATACGTTAAGTCAAGGGTTAAAAATATAATAAATATTTTCCCAATAAAATTTTTCATAAAATTAAATTTTTCAATATTGATTCAATCGTAAATTGGAATTTAGATTATCCGCAGCGAACTAATTCAAATCAAATTACTTATATGGCAGAGAAACATAATTTAATGTTAGCTCGTGAATTTGTACTGCTACCGAAATTTTCCGGTATACAAGCCAGGTTGAATTCATTTTTAAGTGCTTGCGAAGAATATATCGCACAATTCTCAGCAACGGAAGCAATCGTAAAGACGTATTGCGTTAATGTGATTAAGAGCAAATTAATACACAAAGCAAACGCGGAATATCGTTCTTTTAATGTACCATATACATGGCACGCGTTAAGACAATTTTTATTACAGAAATTTGGAGATCATGCGAATTTAGATATATTGAAAAATTAATTACAATTCTTACGCAGAAAATCCAATCAAGGCCTCTTATATTTAATTGAAGAAATCAAAACTATAAAATTAGAATTAATCATAGAATATTTGCGGAACCTACATTAGATGCTACATTAAAATTGTTACATAATCAATTGGACTCGGACTTAGCCAAAAACGTTTTAAATAGTAATGTTGCAATAGATTTGCAAACTTCTTTACTGACGACACCGAATATAATATTCGATTTAGCTATAACAATGGTTGAGAATTATATTTCCCAAAAATCTCAGTTAGATTTGATGCGATCTCGGAAGCATACGAGTAATAGCCAACAAAAGGTATTTCCTTCTCGACCAATTAACATACAACCCAGAATGATGACACAAAGACAATTTTCCACTAACAGACAAGTTTCCGAAATAATCGATCAGAAATATCAAAAACAAATGTGTTTAAACCTAATAGTAATTACGCACCGAAATATAGACCATCCCCTATGTCTACGACAACAGCTAACCCAATAGAACAACAAAGACGTGCAATATAGTAATCAAACACCCAACAGTGCGTCATATAATAGAAATACGCTAGGTTATAATAATTTTCAAAATTCAAGACAAATAGCTCCTAATTACTTATAGGAAGAAATTACTATATATTTCGATATAGAAAATAACGATGAAAATCGGTTCGAGGAAAATACTGAATTCAATTACAAAAATTTTCAGATAAGTGCCTCAGAAATACCGTTAACTTGAATTCACTAAATAATACTGAAAAAGCTTTTCAGCTACCAAGAACCACCATTTAATGCTGCGAATAGTTTCCGATACTCAGGCGAAATATGTGAACACCATTCATTTTTTAATTGAGAAAACTGAACAGGTTGCAAAGGATTTAAGTTTAAAACTTTATCTAATAATACTCCATTCACATGAGATAGCAATAATATTATCGTTAATTGAAAACGCCATTAGTTTTGCACGTTTGCACCTTTTGCACGAAAATATACTGCCTCTTTCGAAATTTAATGAAGTAATAAATAAAGAAAAAATGTTACCATTCTCTCATAAGACTATTGTGCTGTCTGCGCAACGAAAGTTTTTATTAAGGGTTTCAATATTTCATTTAGCATAACCATCCCTATCTTTAATTATGATGAGTATGACCTGTTTAGATTATATAACATACCTTTCCAAAATACCAGAATTCCTAACCTTAATTCCTATGGGTTAATACGCAACGAAGAAATTGTATGGAATACCGAGGTCATTCAACAAGTCGAAAACTTTTACATCTGTAAACAAGAATATCTGAAGAAACCCTTTGAATGTTGTCGAATGGTTCTAAAAACCCTACAAGAGCATTGCAATCGCAGTTCGGTTGAGCCTCAAGAAGATTTATTCGAAATGGAAAATGGAAACGTCATTTCCATTAACAATGAAATGATTCACGAAAAATGCGAAAGAGGTTCATTCTCCCATAAAATGTATATATGTATAATTGTCTCAGATTACCTCAGAGTTCATAATTGTATAATTACTGATGATTTCAAGAGAATATACCCCCGAAAAGTTTTCAACAAATATGCTCGAATCTATCTTGCGCTACTGGAAGCGAATTGGACTTATGCAACAAATTGAAAAAAACTCCAAGAAGAAGACATCCCTAAACTGTACGACCTATACCAATGGGCTCCACATCCTACAACTATAAGTTTTATGACAGTTGTATTAATAATTTCTATTATCATTGTAGTGCTTGTACTTTTTTATAGACTTTTCGCAAAGATTCGTCACCTTAAAAGTAAGGGTAACGAACTTTCTTCAAATGGGGAGGAGTTATGTGGTTAAATTACAGCTTCTCCATTTTAATGATGTACGACGCAACTACTGTATGTATATCATTTATAGTTTATATAAGCCGTCACTAGAATAGAACATTAAGATTAATTAAGTAACCTTCCTCTTGTTAACTTCGCATTAAATAAATTGTTTTTTATTAAAGTAATTCTTAGTGTTGAAAACCAAAATTATATATATATATATATATATATATATATATATATATATATATATATATATATATATATATATATATATAAAAATATATATATATATATATATATATATATATATATATATATATATATATATATATATATATATATAGATATATATTCCAGACACATCGTTCCTAAATACTTATAGGAAGAAATTACTAATTTCGATATAGAGAATAACGATGAAAATACTGAATTCAATTACGAAAATTTTCAGATAAGTGCCTCAGAAATACGGTTAACTTAGATTCACTAAATAATATTGAGGAAGCTTTTCAGCTACCAAGAACCACTATTTAATTTCAAATCAGAAATTATTAGAAATATTTGAACAAAGAATGAGATGCCAATTCATTTCAAAATTTTTAAATATTCGAAAAAACATTCTGAAAAAATTGAGAATATTGAACGTGAAGGAAGTCAATTATCATACGAAAAATTCCTTATCAAATTTCAACGTAAAAAAATAACTACTGATAATGTAACAGAATAAAATGATAATTTATTCACTGCGCCAGCAAATTAAATTTTTGTCTCTATCACTGTGTGAGTAAAGATTTTCATATGAATACAGGAATTACCCTTCAGTTGAAAAATAAATAAAATAATGTTACAGAACTAATTTCGCAAAATGAAAAAGTTAGTCAAGTTGCTTGTATACGTAATCAAGACAGAATGCTTTACTACCTCATCAATAAAAATAAATTTTTTGATAAACCGACATACGAAAATTTATGTTCCACCTATTGTCTTTAAAACGTTTATGCTTGAAAAACAGAGATAAATGTATTGCCCTTCCAAAACTATCGACAGGACTTGATGAATTAGACTGGAATCAAAATTATGAAATGACTGAATATGTATTCTCAAACTGCGATATACAGATGAAAATTTATACAAATCCACAAATTCCACAAAACATAATAAATCAATTAATTCATTATTCTCGTTACTCAAACAAGGAACTTACTTTTGAAAATTTCAAAGAGTTTCGTCAAGGAAAAATTAAAATTCCAATTTCTAAAATATCAAATGTACGAATTACAAAGAACGAAAACTTTAAAATTCCTAATAATTTCCAAGAAGTAATTGCAAGATGACATTTTTATCCCATTGAGGTTTAATTACGAGATAAAATGCCAACAAGAAAAATCAAACGACGTAGAAAACTTATCCCGTTTAAAAATAAACAATGATGAAGAACAATGAACAAACGAAATCGGATAATATAAACGAGTAAATTGTCTCCAGAGAAATTAATATCTTAGAAGACGAGATTAATTCATTATCTCCAAACGTAGAAACAAACGACTTAGATTCAGATATAACTATTCCTTCAGAAAAAACATCTCAGAAAATAATTTTGTACAGACAAATAGTGAAAACATGAAAACTTAATTATAAGTAGTGAATACTGCCACAGACAAAAACGCAGCAAATCTTGGAAAATTAATTGAAAAGCGACGAAGTCAAAAATACTTGCATAAAAATAAAGATGTTTATGTAAAAAACAAATTTCAATCCAAATTTAAAAAACCTTACAAGAAAATATCTGAAAACATTATTACTGACATAAGGATCAGAAATCCTCAAAACAAGCATTTCAATCTAAGAAATCGAATTAAACGAAGAAAACACTATTTGGTGTTCCTAATTTTCAGATGCCCCTGTATCCTTCATCCTTTTATTTATATTGGTTAAAGTTCATACATTCTCTGTTCAAGAGATTTCGCATAATTTGTTACCTTTACATTCAGGAAAAATTTATGTAGCCGATCATGCTAAATATTTATTGCTTCATACGGAATACCCGAATTAATTAAAATCCAGAAAGAGATAATTAAAGAAAGCATCAGCACGACGTATACTGTCCGTGTGTACCAATATCTGGTTATGGCTAATACTTCGGTCAATAGAAATGAGCGAACTTTTAATAATATAATGACACAGAAACTAGGTTCGCGAAAAGGCTTATTGAATATTGGAGGATCAACTTTCAAATTTTGATTTAGTACTTTAGACGATGAATTAATATATCAGAAATATTTTGAAGCAATTAAAAAGAATGAGAACATTTTAAAAGCTAATCAGAAAAAAATACTGCGAATAGTTTCCGGCGAAATATGTGAATACCATTTTTTTTAATTGAGAAAATTGAACAGTTAGAGGTAGCTAACGATTTAAGTTTGAAACTCAATCTAATAATTCTCCATTCACACGAGATAGAAATAATATTATCGTTTTGAAAACGCCATTAGTTTTGCACTTTTGCACCTTTTGCACGAAAATATTCTACCTCTTTCGAAATTTAATGAAGTAGTGAATAAAGAAAAAATGTTACCATTCTCTCATAAGACTATTATGCTGTCTGCGCAACAAAAGTTTTAATTAAGGGTTTCAATATTTCATTTGTCATAACCATTCCAATTTTTAATTATGATAAGTATGACCTGTTTAGATTATATAACGTACCTTTCCAAAATACCAGAATTCCTAACCTTAATTCCTATGGGTTAACACGCAACGAAGAAGTTGAATGGAATACCAAGGTCATTCAACAAGTCGAAAACTTCTACATGTGTAAACAAGAATATCTGAAGAAACCCTTTGAATGTTGTCGAATGATTCCGAAAACCCTGCAAGAACATTGCAATCGCAGTTCCGTTGAGCCTCAAGAAGATTTATTCGAAATAGAAAATGGAAACATCATTTCCATTAACAATGAAATCATTTACGAAAAATGCGAAAGTGGTGCATTCTCCCATAAAATGCCAGAATTGCCTCAGATAACTTCAGAGTTTATAATTGTATAATTACTGACGGATTCAAGAAAATATACCCCCGAAAAGTTTTCAACAAATATGCTCGGGTCTATCTTGTGCCACTGGAAGCGAATTGGACCTATGCAACAAATTGGAAAAATCTCCAAGAAGAAGACATCCCTAAACTGGACGACCTATACCAATGGGCTCCACATCCTACAACTATAAGTTTTATGACAATTGTATTTATAATTTGTATTATCATTGTACTGCTTGTACTTCTTTATAGAGTTTTCGCAAAGATTCGTCACCTTAAAAGTAAGGGTAACTAACCGAAACGTGTATCTAATAAACGTGTAAATTATTTGTTTTTACTAACCCTTGATTCAAAATATTCATTAATTTACATCGAGTATCGGCCTTATCAATCCAAAATATTCACACTTATCTTATATAGGTATTTTAATATCTGACATCCTATATATTAATTGTACTAGATATTCATACATTCTCCATATATTCATTCTTCGTCATATTCTCATTATTTCACTCGCACTTAAAAAATTATCTTGTGCTCTGATAGAGTGAATATTCAACATCCAACGGATATACGTATCCAATCTGTTTGGCTGTGACTCGAACCCATTTTCAACGCTAATGTATTATAAATTACATTCAGCAGTTATCTACGTTGAATGGTATATAACAGTAATTACCTCCTTTTTCTGGGATTACCGCCAAATTAACATAGATAGTGAGTCTTTTCAAGGCTTATCGATCAGAATACTAATCTTGTTATTAGTTCCATCAAGCTGAATTCAAAGGAATAACACGATAACAAAAATTTTGTTGATAATACATATTTTCTTATGGACTTTTCGATGTTCTGATATCATTCTATTATTTTTCCACACTTTTTGAAAGATTGTGGATAAAATTTCTTTATTCAAGTCATTACATATCATACATTATCAATATAGGATTTATTGATGAAAATTGTATATCAATATTAAATAAGTAAAAAAATGCATGAACATAGATATAAAAAGAAAACTTAAAAATATTGAAAAAGGCTACAGATTTATTAGGTATTGTGGAAGTATTATCAACAAAGTATTTTCTGAATGGAAATCCCGAAAATCTCTCTTCCATCAATTAATTATTTCTCTACATCTGTGTTATTTTATTTTTATATAAAATTGCACTTTATAAGTTAATCTTCACTTACTAGTTGAGTGGATAAGCTACGTATGTTCTTTAACGAAAGTCGGACATTTTGTGGCGGAAAATTTAAACAGCCGTGAATAACGTTTCTAAGCGGATGTCGGCCATTTTCCAAGATGACGAATGACATATTACAGATCACTCTATAATCATCATTCAGAACCTGGCCAACAGAGTGCGCTTCAAGATGGCGCATCGCGTATGATAGATTACAGATCACTGTATTATCCTCATTCAGAACCTGGCCAACAAGGGGCGTTCCAAGATGGCGGATCACATAGGACAGATCACTGTATTCTCATCATTCGGAATCTGGCCAATAGAGGGCGTTTCAATCGTATTCAAAAATTTCAATGTATGACGTATGACAGATCTATTTTTAAATCCAAGATGGCGGATCACGTATGAAAGATTACAGATCACTGTATTCTCCTCATTCAGAACCTCGCCAAAATAATGCGTTGCGATCGTATTCAAAAATTTCGATGTCTGACGTATGACAGATCTATGCTCTAAGCTATCTATGATTCCAGATGACATTTGATATCGGATGTTAGACGTATGACAGATTTATGCTGCAACATATCTATGATTCAGGATGATATTTGACAGTTGCGAATGACAGATCGGATGACTGACATATGACAGATCTATGTTCTAAGATATTTATGACATTTGACTATGTTTTCAATCCAATATGGTGGATGAAGGAGGAGGATCAATGCGCGAGGCTATGAGAATACTTTTGGGGTCCCAAGGGAGTCTTCGTGAGGGGCCTAGGGCACTGAAATTGTTGAAGAGAGCATCCAGGAGTATTCGTGGAGGTCAAGGCTACTGAAAGTGTTCGATAATATAGGAATGATGGTACCTTCCAAGTCTTCATCTGGGCCTTTGACACTCTTATAGAAATCTTCGAGACGGGCCTCCGTTATTTAACCTAACTTGTCGTAAGCTGACTTACAGTTCACGGTTCAGGAATCCCTCATCATTCAGAAACTCCTCAACAGAGGGTCTTGCAATCGTATTCAAAATTTCAATGTTTGACGTATAACAGATCTATGTATTAAATCAAAGATGGCGGATCTATGGTCCTTACTCAATCCAAGATGGTGGATTACAGGTAACGTTTGACAAATTCCACAGATGTCCCTTGAATACCTGCTTATAGATGACGTTCACGTACCGAGTTGATTTGAAAAAAAATTCTAAATTGAAAAAATCGAGCATAAAATTGAACCAATTACCTATATATTAGGAGTCCAACACTATGTTGACTGCTATACCAAGCTTTAAAAAAAATTTAACTGAAGAAATCCGTATGTAGGATTGGACCCAGTACCTCAGGATTAGGAGTCCAACACTATGTTTACGGCTCTACCAAGCTTTAAAAAAAAATTCAAATTGAAGAAAGCCGATAGCTATTACAATAATTCTGATCTTACATTTAATTTTCAGGCTAAAGAGAACCAACAGTGGAGGATTGAGACTTTAGTGGACTGTTTACATTTTTAAAGTTGTTAAAAAATACCTTCAAATCCTACCTTATTGCCGGACTCAACCTTGTGTGTTGGATAAAAGTTCTCAAATCGGTGAAACTCGTTCCACTCACACTCTGGCCAGAGATCCACTGTCCCCAATCTTATTTCCGGAAAATCCTTAAGTTCGAAACGGTGAAAAGGAGAAAATGTTGAAAATGAGGAGAATATGTAGAGTATATATAACGCACTGGAGCACAAGTTAGTCGCAATTCAAAAATTGTATTGAATTTGTTTTCACATGTTGTGTCTTCAGAACATAATTATGTCTTCCTCGCACAGCGATGAAGGAGAAATTTGTAGGCATATACGGGGGAAGACTGAATAAAATGATACTTAATGTTGGATGAAATTAATTTGAAAAGGAATAGAAATAAATTGTTTGAAAAGAAAAATGGAAATTTAGAAAGTATTATTATTGAGAAAATAATTAAATAATATTGAGGAATATTGAAATTATGCAATGTTATATTCAAAGACTTATAAATATAGTTATATTTGAAAGATTCATGTTTTGAGCATAATTATTGCGACAATATCTCGAATTTCCTGTTATGAATAATTTATGTAAAAAGTACGTGTCAGCCAATATTGTTTTTTTGATATTTCTGTGTTAAATAATTCATTTACTTGAACAAATGTTCAGGGGCGTACTAGTCTTAATTTTTTGTGATTCAAATGTCAGATTACATAATATGGTTCGAATTAAACGACGTCATTTCATTATCATGGTAACGTTCGTAGGTAACGGACTTGTCAACACAACCAAGTTAGCAGAACGTCTTCGTAGAGGTGATCCAGGGATTAATAAAATCGACGGAGCTTGTGAAGAACACGACATTTCTTACTCGAAAAGTAAAAATCTAGCTGTTAGACATGAAGCCGATCTAATTCTCGAAGATAAAATTTGGGAACGATTTAAGTCAAAGGACGCTAAATTCAAAGAGAAATCTCACGATCTTATGGTCACAGAAATTATTACGAAAGCTGAACGTAAATAGTTATATGACAATGGTCACTCCTCAACTTGACCCCATTTGACCTTTCGGCTCTAGCTTGATCTAGGTCAAGGTCACGCGTGTGACCTTGACGGCGATCAATGTCGGGTTCAATGACCACAAGGTCGACGAGAGCAACTTCAAGTCGAGACTTGTCCGCGACATGTCGACACTCGATCAAGGTCGTGGTCAATGACCTGATATTATTTTTGCTTCGTTGAATGTATGATTTATTGAGTACATCAATAAGAGACACCCTGTAAATTAGTCGAGACTCGATCAAGGTCGTGGTCAATGATCTTCAGGCTGCTCGCATCCGGTGCAGGTGTCCGCGACAAGTCGAGACTCGCTTAAATGAGTCCAGGTGTTCACGTACCAAGTTGATAATATCGAGGAATTGAACCTCTTCATTACGAGTCCAACACTTTAAAAAAAATGATCGAGGGATCGAATCTCTATATAAGGAGTCCAACACTTTGAAAAAATTGAAAAATCCAGTATATTAGGAGTCCAACACTATCAAGCTCAAAAAAAATAATAATCGAGGAATCGAACCTCTATATTAGGAGTATCAAACTGTAAAGAAATCCACATGTAGAATTGAACCTCTATATTAGGAGTCCAACACTATCAAGCTTTAAAAAAAAATCGAACTCGGGGATCGAACCTTTGTCACGGCTCTACCAGGCTTTGAAAAAAATTGAAAAATCCGATCGCTATTATAATAATTTCATTTTAATTCTGACGAAATCCGATCGCACTTAAAATAATTTTATTCCAACAATATGATATCGAACTAGGAGAATTTATCAGAGTTCGGTTTTTATATTTTTCAATCGCGGAATATTCAAACTGTTATATATCAAGAGAGTCTCTCGCATAATATCTCAAATTTCCTGTTATATAGAATGTACGTGTCAGCCAATTTCTGTATTAAATGAATCATTTACTTGAACACACGCTGGACATGTCGAGACTCGATCAAGGTCGTGGTCAATGACCTCCAGGACATGTCGAGACTTGTCCGCGACAGGTCGAGACTCAATCAAGGCGCGGCAAGTCTGGGTGTCAGAATGTGAAATTCGAGACTTTCCTTGTCCGGTGGCTGAACTTCCGTATAACCTTGACTGGTAGGTGCGGAACGTGTATATATCAAGTCTGTTCCCTACATCGCACACAGTCACCCAGCTACAGTAACCGAACCAGCACCATGTTTTCCAAACTAAACAAACAATCTACGGCTCAAGATAAGCAGAGTGCAAGCTCTCTAGAAGTCAACAAAAACTGTTTAATAAAGAGTGTATTAATAATTCAAACAAAATATGGGGAGAAGATACAAGTGAAGACGGATGAATTATCAATTATTCTACCAGCAATTTTGCAGTACTTCTACAAAATGATCAGATAGTTGAAATAAATCAAAATATAGAATCCAATAAAATTTACACAATGAAAAACGTTGGAAAGGGCGGAGTAATGTTTTCGAGATTAATAGTTTTTATTTTACTTTTATAAATTTATCAAAGCCCATTCGATAACGTCCTTTGTTCAAGTTGAAATCCTTCACTATAACTATAAATTCATATTTATCTGCGTTCCAACACAGAGAGCATAATTCCTTGAATTCATCATACGTTATATCTGGGTTAACATGTTCATCATAAACGTGATGTAGGTGAATATCATCCTGTTCGAAAAGGACTATCATGTTTCCGATAGCACGTGTTAGATGTTTCTTCATAGAAACGTATGTTTGACATAGAAATGCTACATCGATAGACTTATGCCGACCCATAGAATAATAATCCTTAATTTTATTCTGCTTGTCACCCATTATATCATCGAAAATGAAGATTGAATTCTCTTGTGCTTCACAAGGGTCAATGATCCCATTACTTTTCTTGTATGGATAATATCCAATATCGGGTATACTCTTGAAAACTTGTTCTAATAAGCGATATTTGGGCTGATAAAGACTTTTCGAGAAAATATAAACGTTTTCAAATCTAAGTCCGTTCGGATTGAAAAGTAAACTCAGTAAAGCATTGGACATTCCTGACCCACTAGGACCAGCTATAAGAAATCTACAGCTATCTGGAAATGAATCACCATGTCTTTTAGCAATCTTATCTTCCAGAATATCCAAATTCTCAATCGGTAGCTTAGTTGTTTGTTGTATGACAGACATCTTGATACTAGTGTAAATTTTAAAAGAATCGCTGTATAAATATATAATTATTTCAAAAACAATTAGCTTCAAGGTTTCCTTAAATATTGATAAATAATACATTCACATCTACAATATCCGAAGGATTCACATTTTGAGCAGGCTATTCCATCAACAGAATACTATTTGATTGAAAGGTAATGAATAAATCAATAATTCTTCATATTTTTTTTATGAAACATCTTCTAGATTTACATTTCAGTGAATCTGTTTTTATTATGGAAAACATCAACCCAAGGACATTCGTTTGATGGAGTCAAACATCTTCTTCATAGCCTCATAAGAATCAATTTTCTTCTTCAATATTTTCAAAATGTTGATCTATAGCAGACATGTTCGTTTGTTGTTCTATTTCGGTATGAAGTTCCAAACCCATTCAAACAAATCTCTTGAATTTGTCATACTGCACATGCGCTCCCCACTGCCATGCTGCATGCACAGAGGACGTTTCAATTCAAACTTTGGTGGAATCCAGCCATAATTTTTTACATTTGTTATTTGAAGCGACAGTCCAATACAATTCAATTTCTTCAATAGAAAATCATATTTTTGTTTTCCCTTCACATATACAATATCTACATTGGTTAGTAGTTTTTTGAGAATAGTATCTATTTCTACGTATGATACATCCCCCTTTGAATACCGCAGACCATGATGATATCGTTCCAAGTATCTGATTTGTTTCTTATCTTCTAGAGTAAGTGTGGAATATTCTCTTGGAGGTTTGGATATGAAATGAGCAACTTGATTTCCATTATTTATAGCTTTATCTATTTCGGACAAAATTCTCCAGCAATGACGAATTCTTGGATATCTAACGTTATAACCTTCATCTTCGGAGTATTTTCTTCAACTGATTAGAAAGATGTCACCTTCCTTACAGTTTCACTGAGAGGTAGATATTCGATCGCGTAATCATGTATTATTATACAGTATGCTCTTGTAGATGCTGGAAATCCATTTCTGGTGTGAATTTCCAATTTAACATCCACGGTAAAAGATTTTAAGCTTTCATCGCGTCTAGAGCAATCTATTACAAATATGGCTCGTGACTTGAATTGGGCATAATCAAGTAGAACGGGCTTTTTTTCATTCATATAAATTGATGAAAATTCCGAATAGTTATGATGAGCTTCAGCGAAATCGTTCTTTTCGAAATCTGGTTTTCTTGGGGTATATATTCACCGTTCAAAAGTAGTCTCACATATGATACGTCAATATTATCTAGATAATTTGGATCTTTAATATCGTTGTCTTTTCTATTTTTATGGAAGCAACAAATTATATATCGAGGACATTCGATAATTGATCCAGTTTTCACGTTCCATACTTCTTTAGTGGAACCTTGTGTAAGAACAGGTAGGTCATGCAACTCCCAACGTCTGAACGGTATGAAAACGGGTCTATCCGTTTTGATTGATTGAAGAAGTTCTAATTTGAGAGGATCTAACGGATAAATATGTTTAACTCTTAATTCCATACTCTGAGTAGTAATTTCTTCTTTGGTAGCTCTAACAGCTTCTCCCATTGCAGGACTGACCAGCATTGCATTATTATCATTGCGAGCTCGAACGAAACGAATCAGCTGTTTTCCACAAATAGCCATTCGATAATCGTTGAATATGTTCAGGAGTTGACTCAGCGGTATTCGTAAATTAAAGCTTTCATCTTGATTTGTAATAGCACCGTTTGGATAATTCCATCCTGCAATAGCAAGTTCGCGAGTTTCAGCTTTTTCATAACATAAAAATCCTTGTACAGTACTAACAAGTCCTGGATCTTTAACTGTATCTATCTCGCTTCCACACAGCTCGTAAGATATGGAATCGAAGAGGGGAGCACCTGCGTTATTCACCAACGAAACATCTCCTGCACCTGCAGTTTTAGTCAATTTTCCTCTGATAATGACAGCTGCATCGTTCATGAGAAGCCAAACATCAGGTCCTATTGATGCCAATCTCGATGGTGTTGTTATTTTCGAAGGATTTAATAAAAGGTAAATATGTCCGACTTTCAACTCTGACGATTTAATCATCATTGACGAGCGGGCGGTACACTCGAATGCCTGGCCGGATAACATGACCTAGAGACTGTAAAAATATTTGATTTTCTAACGTCAGATGTGATCTGGATGGCTGTTGAATGACTAATGGTTTCTGTAATCTTACAACTGTATTTTTATACTTGGAGGAAAAAATCAAGACCATTTTTTAGGTTTCAATCTAACTATAATTTCTTCACCTCCAAAATTAACCAGTTCAAGATCTTGACTTCGAATATTCAAAGTTATATTATATATCTTTTTCTTCAACACAGGAAGGTATATTAAATTTCTAGGCGTTTCGTCTATCGCGTAACCTGGGTCTACGTTCACCAAGAATTCGTATATAGTATGTGAAGGTCTATCGTTGTAAAATGCTCCCTCGCTGATATTACTATCTATATGTATAGGTCTAACTTTAACGATTTTCACAGGCAAATCTGACTCATCAACCTTATCAGCTTCTAATATCTTATCGGAGAATCCCAATAGCCTTCCTAAGGAATTTTTCTGCGTAAAATCGATAGAGTATGACTTGTTAAATATCTCGCTTCTTAAAGTATTATTATTTGGTCTCAGGAAAAATATTTCTTCAGAAGTCTCTTTCTTTTGTTCTTCTTCAGATAGCAAATGTTTTTTCAAATAATCTTCGATATCGGTTATCTCATATGTACCAGTAGGTAGGCTTGCTTGCTTCTTGTCAAAATAGTAAAACTGAGTATTATCGTCGATATTCAGTATTGTATTATATGAATAGAATCCGATGAATGCAAGTCCGTACTGGCAATTTTCATCTTATTCGATTGGAGGAACGAAATCATTGGATAACGTTGAAGTGCAACTCTTCAGTGTGAATGTCACAGACATGACTGATGAAAATAAAACGAATAGTCAATATTTATAACATTTTATTCTGTAGAAATTTTAAACACAATTTTCCACAATTTTCAGTGTTATAGGTCTGATATTCATCTCTATTATATAGTATTTTAACGTTCAAGTAAATCACCAACTCCTTCGGTGGTTTCAAATAAAGTTATGAATATGAAGATCTTAGGATATCCCCTCCCCACTCATTAAAGCAGTATTATAAATAGATAGATTGTTGCATATTACGTGGGTAAGGTTTTCTGTGGTTTTCCTTACCGGCTAATGTCAACTTGAAAAAGAGCTGACAATGGACCAAATGGCACGTGGTTAATACATTAAAGTTTGCAGTCGCGTTTTCCTCCAAATATAGGAAAAACAGGTTTCGTTATTACTATAGTATTAAACTGAAAAATTAACCAAGTAAAGCTACGGTCAAAGACCGTTCAGAAACAGTAAAGCTTTCCATATTCATATTAGTTAGGTAGATTATACCATTTATCATCACTCATAAAGATATAATGAACATATTCATTTATTCTGCATTTTCCAATCAGTTACTATATTAATACATAATATAATTAAGCAAAATAAATTTATTGATATTAAGTAAATTTTCTTCATCAGACGTGAAAATGATTATGATGTTTTAGAAAAATATGTCATTTGATTTTTCAACTGAATTTGATGAAAAGGGTCATTCTTCCTACAATATGAAGCTTTGGAGTTTTCAAAGCTATAAAATCTTTCTGGTTCGTATTCCATTTATGTTTTATTGAGTTCTATGGACTAGTTTCGATTCAGGTGATCTATAAATTCCATCTTCATGAGCAAGGTACATTTAGAGGTCTAAAATTTTATAGGGTAATATTTTCGTGCCAAATTCAAAATAAAAAGTCCACATGCATACTTCTTGAAAAATTATTTTATTTGTAATATCTTGCAATTTCTTGTTGTTGATATTTGTTTTTGTTTCGCAGAAGTATCTTTAGAGCTCTGAAATTTTATCTTATTCATAGTATCTGATAATTTCTTTGATTTAATCAAAATCGTTTGTATCTTTCTAATAGAGTGTATTTTTCACAAGCAGCCCGTATATTTCTAGAAAAACTTGTTTTCAATTCTGAAAGAGAAAGAAATAGTTTGCACATACGTATGTAAAATATTCATTTGCTGCTGAAATCAGATATAAATGAATTTCCCAAAACTTATATTTCGACTATACAGTGGATATTTATGTCCACGACAAATGACACACCCAATTTTTCCGAATTTTGGACACGACCTGTAAATGTAAGTTCAAATGTCAAACAGTATCATCAAGCTACAAACATTCAGAATGATAACATTGTGGATCATTGTGTGAATGTGTAGATGTTGATTATCTATCTGAGGATGAATAATTGGTATTGCGTTCATAATTTTCCATTTTTAGGTTCATGTTTTATGGTTTTTTTCAATACGTATTTTTGAATTTATTATTTAATTCAATAACTTATCATCACTTTCAACATAAAAATATTATATAATGGTACAGATATGACCATTAAAGTGATTCCATAGCATGCACTGCATTCATTTGCTTTATTGGCAATCAAAAGGGGAGAAAGAGAGGACTACAAGATAGACAGCTTAGATCCGAAATATTAATCGTTCAACTATCATTAGTTAATTGCTGTTCTAAACTTTTGCCTACTCACTTACTTCTAGCTCCCGATTGATTAGTGCCGAATTAGAACACATTTTACTTGGAATGAATAAGTTCATTAGCAAAAGAAGAATCTAATATCTTTGAGATACGCTTAGGAATTGATGAAAGAATTTGTTCAAAAAGAAAAAATCTATATCAGACAGTTAAAATATAAGTTATCGGTTTCGATCAAACTAAAATAAGATTTCTTCAGTTTATTTGTTTCATCTCTTTTAAATCTGTATTTGAGAAAAACCCAATGAAATTTGGACATTTTGGCAAAAAAATTCTATAAACATACGAATCATATATGAAATGCCCTATTCTTTGCAGCTTTTTACCCGCATCGCTTTTTTTCGAAGCTTTTCATTCAAATTTGAATGTTGATTATTACTTTATATTGATTAATTAGAAAAACAGCATAATATGATGTTCTTATTTACATAATAAAACTCATCATTGGGTACTCAATAAATGATTAGTAAAAAAGAACGATAGCCATGTCTCCATCTCTTTAATTCAAAGCAAACCTTTACAGCTACATAGAAGTTCATCAAGTTGTATCAAATTTTGTTCATTGAGAATTGATTACTTTGCAATTATATCACGAACTGATACCACTTCGATTAATACGGTGACAGACGAAAAATCGCTGAAGTAGTAATGAGGTATATTTTGAATGTATCTAGCGAAATTCATGCTATTCACGATCGAATACCCTCTAGAAGTTATGTGAAAAAAATAGAATGCCTCAACCGAAGCATTAGATGGTATTACATAAAATTTTGAAGAGCTTCGTTTTTATCCGCAACTAAATTTGGATTTTGTGAAGATGTTATTCTGATAAAAAATCTGACACTCCTGATGACACCTATCTTTCTTAGATTGAACAATAATTATGACATGAGTTATTATAGATATTTCAGTTTCCTTCCGATTAATATTTCGGATCTAAGCTGTCTATCTTGTAGTCCTCTCTTTCTTCCCTTTTGATTGCCAATATAGCAAATGAATGCAGTGCATGCTATGGAATCACTTTAATGGTCATATCAGTACCATTATATAATACCTTTATGATAGGTTATTGAATAAAATAATAAATTCAAAAACACGTATTGGAAAACACCATAAAACAAGAACCTAAAAATTGAAAATTATGAACGCAATACCAATTATTCATTCTCAGATGGATAATCAACATCTACACATTCACGCAATGATCCACAATGTTATTATTCTGAATGTTTGTAGCGGGATGATTCTGTTTGACATTTGAACTTACATTTACAAGGTCGTGTCAAAAATTCGGAAAAATTGGGTGTGTCATTTGACGTGGACATATATCCACTGTATAACAAACAAAGACTAGGTATTCAATTGGCAACAAATATATTTTCAAACTAATATTTTTCCTATAGCCTTCAGTAAATACGAAGCATCTGACATAAATATCACTTTCATCAAATCAAAGTCTAAATATAAGTTTTGGGAAATTCATTTATATCTGATTTCAGCAGCAAATGAATATTTTACATACGTATGTGCAAACTATTTCTTTCTCTTTCAAAATTTGAAACAAGGTTTTTTAGAAATATACGAGCTGCTTGTGAAAAATACACTCTATTAGGAAGATACAAAACATTTTTCTTAAATCAAAGAAATTATCAGATTCTATGAATGAGATGAAATTTCAGATCTCTAAAGATACTCCTGCGAAGCAAACACAAGTTTCTTCAACAAGATATTGCAATATATTACAAATAAAATGATTTTTCAAGAACCATTCATGTGGAGTTTTTAATTTGAATTTGGCACGAAAATATTAATATCCTATAAAATTTTAGACCTCTAAATGTAGCTTGCTCATAAAGATGGATTTTATAGATCACCTAAATCGAAACTAGTTCATAGAATTCCAGAAAACATAAATGGAATACGAACGAGAAAGATTTCATAGATTTGAATACTCCAAAGTTTCATATTGTATGAAGAATGACCCTTTCAACAAATTCAGTTGAAATATTAAATAATATATTATATATATACATACAAATATATACAGGGTGTCCCACCGGGAAAGAACGCGATCTGTATATGGAAAACTACACATAGGAAACTTTTGAAAATTTGACATTACCTATAATAATGTTGATAGGGAAAACTCGACTAAAATATTTTCAAGATGGTGGCACTTCCGGTTATACCGGAAGTAGATACCAACTTGCTTATTTTAAATTGGATACCCTATATATTAATACATTTTTAGATTCTAGGCAGATTTTATGTATTATGTCCTATACCTAAGTCTAAGCGTTTTTTACATATTTAGGTTTTTATGTCAAAAATGACGATTGCAAGCCCTAATAATATTATCATTTGTTCCTATAAGGATTTCCGTATTACTTACTTTGGTGTGGATTCCTTATTGAAAAAGACTTGCTTTAATAAATTTTATATAGTATTTGGATAACTAATCATACAGGGTGTTCGAAAAGAAAGATCTAAAATGAGATTGAGAAAACTGACAAAAATCAATTCTTTCAAAAGGAAACTCCCCATTTTTCTTATTTTGTAGTATTTAGCATTTAAAAAGAAGGTAACTTTGTATGAAGTTATCTATACCTAAAATTTGAAGTTTTCGAAATATTGCCAATTTAATATTTTCATATGGCGATTTTGCATTTAATCGTTAAACAATTAGATCAAGGATAGCCACGATCGTATTTGACATTTCAAATCATCGTAATGGCACCCCGGTTAAATTATACAAACGAAAATTATTTAAACTTTTAAGGCTTATCTAAATCATTTTCGTTCAAATGCTGCACTAATTAAAAAAATGGATAGCATAGGGATGATATTTGTGTTTCCGTAAAATTCTTAGAACTGACGATTTAGATTAGCCTGATTCTAATGCTATCTGCCTTGAATAATTTGTTGGATATGCTTCAAAATATCCCAAAATTGCTATTTCAATATTTTCATTGTTAACAACTGGTTTCTTTCTGTACACTTATGCCTTTACGGATCCAAAATTCTTGAAGTTTTCTATAATTCGTTTAACAGTATTTGGTGATGGTTTTTGTTTATGAGGATATCGGGTCGCACATGTATCACATGTTCTTGAAATAATTTGTCACATTGTCCATAAATAATAAATAAGTTTAAATAATTTCGTTTGTATAATTTAACCGGGGTCAAAATATTATCGGGGGTAATACCACTAGAGCTCTGATTTAGCCGGATATTTTTTCGTCGTTGTTTTCGAATACTCGATCTGTTCAGACAAAATCACTCGAGCTACGCTCTCGTGATTTTGTCAGAACAGCTCTCGTTAAATTGCCAATGAAAGTAAGTATGAGAAAACAACCACAAAAAATATCCTGCTAAATCTGAGCTCGCGTGGTATTTGGTACGACAATTCCATGAATTATTGTTATTATTAGACATTGAAAAGGCTGAGGACCGAGGTCCCTTTAAGCCTAATAACCTACTTAACATAATGAACATACTGAAAATAAGGAAACAAAATAGAGAACTCAATTCTATTAAACTTTATTCAACAAACTAAAATAACAATAACTAGAAGAATAATGTTTAGAAAGAACAATTGTTAAAAATACAATTATTATATACAATTGGTTCAGTGGACAATTTCTCCTTTACTGATGCAGATATTGTTTTCGACATTGACATGGATGTTGTTGACACTGTGGCTAATTCATTATCCAAAGTTTTATCTCGGAGATTTGTTACAAGATGCGAATGATGCTCATTATCAAGTTGTAAATAGGGCTTTATAGACTTGGAAGAGGAATGTCCAGTTATTTTAATTAATTCTTGGTTCATTAATACCTGCTTTAGCTAAAGTTGACACGGGCGCTTGAGCGATGAGAATGATTAGAAAATTGTTTTTATTCTGTGTATCCAGTCCAATTTTTCAGCTGAAATTTTCGTCCACTAAGAATTTCGTTGACTACTATAGGTAATAATTTTGTTACCAGCTTCTTGATGAATTATTTTTCCAAAACGGATTGGGAGTTATAAATAATCTATCAGTTGTAATATGGTTCGGTCTATGTGATAATATTTTATAAAACAATGTTACTGGGCATATGCTAGGGTTTTCTATATTTTTTATTAGCCATTTACTATCGCAGCACTTGTTTGAGCCACCCTGACATGTTTTGGAAAAAACTTGAATTATATTCAATGCGACCAGTTAAATCACCTTTATTTGATTTTTCTTCTTTAAAATAGTGTACTTTACAAATTGCAGCTTCGCCTCTTCGCCAAGCTAACTCATATGCAGCTATATGAAAAAATCTTTTTAAAAGACCTATGGGACTATTCTCATCCCATATTAATGCCATTTCAACAATTTCACTTTTAGTTAATGCTACTGAACTATTTTTACGTTTTTCTAAATTACCTTGTAAGTTTTTTCGTTTAGAGTTACGTGCATCACGGAATTTCTTAAATACGAAATCAGTGAAAGGGTTGAAAGTAACATTAAACTTTTCAAAATACATGGTTTGCAACATTTTCGCGGTTGTGTTCCACATTGTTTTCACCGCGTATTCTTTATAATCTTTCCCATTCTGTTTCTTCATATTAAAGCCCCAGTCCATCAATATTCCTGCCACATTTTCCACTGACTGTTCGGTTTCCAAATTGAAGTTTCGTTGTTCACAAAATTCACTAAATTGATTCCAAATGGAAGAATGACTTTTTTTTGTATTTTCAGGAGTTGATTATTCGATCTCCCTTATTAATTCTGCCTCGCAAATATTTCCAAATCTCAACATATTAAATGGAATATTAGGTATTTGTTGTAAAATTCTGTTTTCTGCTTTTACTATTGTCAAACGTATGCAACGCTTGCTAAACGAATAATTGCTAGCGTTGGTAAGGTAACGTAATTTATCTGATAGTTTTATCCACTTGCATTTCTGTTCCTTACTATTTATTCGATAGCAAACTACGATTTTCGTTCTCTCAAATGGGAATTATTATACATGAGTGGAATTGTCGCTGAAATACTAACATAGTAAGTTTTGCCGGCTTGCATGTTTTATCGCTGTGAAACGAGAGTAGCTATGGAAACTTTCTCACTAAAAATGGAATGAGTGAAATAGTGAACAGTAAAAACACAAAAGCTTTTTTTATCGGATAAATTTCTCTTTGTAACGAAACAGTTTTGTCAATCACTAATTTTACGAGAAAAACTGATATGATCTATTTTATCTAATTTCAGTTTTTCAAGTAAATTTCGTGATTGTCAAAACTTTGAGTTGAAGAGAAATTTATCTGATAAAAGAAAAGCTCGAGCGTTTTTTGGCAAAATAAATTAACGCAGAATATATGGATGAACTTGTCGTAATTTGCTCAGTCGTAACTTCACCAAAATGACTCATCTTTCAGCTTTTTATATCAATAAAGTTTTTTTTTTAACTCGAGGGGACCTACAGTTTAACGCCGGTTCCGAACGGCCAATGGGCTTGTAAACTATGTACATTACCCAACAATCTTCAATCATATATAATCACTACATTTCGGACATACACAACACCCAATAGCGCGGTGGGACTCGAACCAACACCTCCTAAAGAACAAAGGCCTCGGGGCTTGCGCGTGACGTCATTCAATCTAGGCTGATTTTATTAAGCATTGTATATGAGCACTATGATAATATTTATGATAAAATGAGTTCGATAAGGGATATTTAATAGGTATTAAGGTTTTCCGGTATAAACAGGGCTGCCAGACATGAACTGAACCCTTAGTCGCGCCCCATTCGTTTATTTTTTTCGGGAAAACGAAATTTCAAACCAAAAACCCACTTTTCTGATTAACTTAATATGTGTCATATTTTTATGTAAAATGGTCATATTTATACAAAAATGTAAGATATATTTTTATCAATTAAATAGTAGACCAAATTTTCTCTTTTTTTGAAACATTTTGGAGAAACTGTGACTATATAATTTAGAAATTTATTTTGGAAAAAATTATTTACAAATTCAGATGTTAAAAACTACTTTAATGAAATTAAAAAACGTTGATAACCTTATTTTGTGCATTATAAATGTGATAATACATATATTTGAAATAAAATCTATAAAAATTAAGTGTTAAAAAAAGTAAAATTAAATTTAGATGTTATACCTAATTTAAATAGTGTAAAA
>JARQZK010000921.1:42500-94284 GCA_030704885.1 Cynegetis impunctata | reverse complement strand
AGAAAGTTAAACACATAATTTTATATCAAAAATAAAACTACCAAATTTGGATTTAAATTTTGAAAAAATTACAATAAATGAAGTCAGGGATATAATACGAAATTTAAACAATAAACACAGCAAAGATCTTTATGGACTAAATACAAAAATTGTCAAAACTATTATTAACTTAATTGTATATCCTCTAACTAAACTTTTAAACCTCTGTATTGATGAGTCAATTTTTCCATCGGTATTAAAAATATCGCGTGTTGTACCTATTTATAAGAAAGGCGAGCCGGATGAACTATGAAATTACCGACCTATATCTATCCTTCCCCTAATATATATTTCGAAAATATTTGAAAAAGCACTCAAAAATCGTATAGCGAACTATTTTGAAAGCTTCCAACTTTTTAGTAACAGACAGTTTGGCTTTAGGAGCGGACATTCTCAACAACCAGTGCAATTACAAATTTATAGAAATTGTGAATGAGGGTATAGAAAACGGCGAATATAGTGGGGCCCTGTTCTGTGAGCAAGGCCTTCGATTGTGTCTCGTTTAATATTCTTCTACAAAAACTTGAGTTATATAAGTTTTCTCCTCAAAGCACAATGTTAATAAAATCGTATCTCAGTGGAAGGTCCCAAGTGGTTAACATAGGTGACAAATATTCATCATCCTGTGAAATGAAATTTGGTGTTCCACAGGGGTCAGTTGCTTTTCTTGATATACATCAATGATCTGGAAGGTTGTGATCACAGTGCTGACGTCCTTTTATTTGCAGATGATGCAACAAGCAAGAGATCTGCAGACTCTTAAAGATAAATTGAACGAGACACAATTGAAGGCTTCCGACTGGTTTACAGCAAATAAACTTAGCATCAATGTATCAAAAACCAAACACTCGTTATCTCAACTCGTGCTATGGATGATATAGAGAATGATCCCGTTAAATTTCTAGGAATTAATATAGACTCCAAACTTCTATGGAATTCACATATAGATGCTATTTGCAAAAAAATAGCATCTGGTGTTTATGCACTTACGCAGAATGTATCTGAGAGGGCGGCACGCTCGGTATAAGTACTTCGCGTGTGTCAAAGTCAAGGACCTCGTATGGGATTCTGGCTTGGGGGCATGCGACGGATACGGGACGTGTTTCTGCCCTCCAGAGAAGGGCGGTAAGAATGTTATCTGGTATAAGTTACAGAGCCGAGTGCAAATCATATTTGTATAACTGTTCCATGCTTGTACATTTTTCATTGCTTGGTGTATATAAAAACAAACGTTTCAAATTATACAACACATGAAGACATTCATGCCCATTTTACTAGAAATCGGGAAAACATTTATACACATTTCCATAATTAAATAAGATAAAGACAGGTACGTCATTTTATGGACTAAAATTTTTCAACATATTAAAAAATAGGGTGAAAATGTTACCCATAAATAATTTCAAGGATAAAATAAAAACATATTTAGTAAAAAAAATGTTTTTACAAAATTGATGATTACATGGCAAATGATCATAGTGATATATAATTGATGTATTGTTACAATTGTTTGTTAAATATCTGACTTCTGTAAACTTCTTGTAAGTAAGAGCACCAATAAACTAAACTAAACATGTTTCCGCCCCAAACTTTTTTCTGACCTTTTCCCAATGACTAACTAATTTTATATCCCTCTGGTTTTCAACATTTGCCATTGTTTTGCCAAAAATGCTATTTATTAATAATTTGAACAGTGACTTCTCAAACTTGTTTTTTGATTTATTTCTCAAATCAGTGTTGAGATCTATATAAGATTTTAACCATGAAGATTGTGCTGAAATTTGAGAACTCTATGAATTTTCGTGAGAATCAACCCATTTTCCAAACACTGTTTCCAGCATTCATAGTGAAAAACGTAATTTTATTTATTTTGCAAATTAGGTATTAGCTCAAGAGATTTTCCTACTGGGGGTATGAAATTTTCAGGAAGAAACGGTAAGTCATTATGTAGAGTATGCAGTTTTTCAGGGTAAGTAATATCCACTTCGAATATATATCCTTCCGGTGAGGTATTATGTAAATTTCATCTTCACTCGACCAAGAAGAGCTCTCAAATATTTTTGTATTGAAATATGTTCATCCCTTAAATTATCATGAAAATTTTCTTTACTAGGTAATTTTGGATATTCAAGTTTTGACCAATTACCTAAAAATTAGTAAGGAAATACACCTTTCTATCTAATCAAACTGAAGTCAATAGGGTCCAAAAAATATTTCCTTATGTTTGGGACAAATTTTGGAATTTTATAATTCGAATTACAATTTTGATGGACTGGCCCCCTATTAAAACCAGTCAAATGATCATGATCCCAAACCTTGATTGATTCATCAACATCAATTCTTTGGTGCAAATATAACACGTTGTTGCCATTTGAAATTAACTTTCTCGAATATTTATTAAAGTATCAATTGGGACGATTTTGCTCAAATATCTCGAATAAATATTCTGAATATCGGTTTCCACAGATGTAATGAACTTTTCGCAACAATCAACTCCCCTGAAGGATACATAATTCGATAGTGAATCATCAAAGGAACATTTCATGTAGTATCCACAAGAATATGGCTTGTGTAAAAAAATTTTCATTGTGAATGAACTAGGTATCTGGATTTGGTTGAGCTGTATCAAGTGACTTTAAATAACTTTCGAAATCGGCATGAAAGACAAATGGAACTTTCATTTGTTTTTGATAGTTTGTGAATCATAGAATATTTTCAGGAAGAAACTGTTTTGATTTATTCTGAATAGATCTCGTTGATGTTATTTTTGCATATAGTTGCCCACAATCTATTTCACAATGTTTAGATAAACTCTCCATTGATGAAAAATATTATACACAACCATCGCAAAAATATTTTTTAGAATTATGTGAAATTTGTGATGAAACCAGCCATGATAAATTGTTTACGGTGCAGTAATTTCCATCATCATCGTCGAGAAGTAATAAAATGACATGTATGGGTTTTTTACTACTACTGAAATATAGAGGACCAACTATTTCATATTTTCTTTTTCCATTCTCAATGAATTACTCTAAACCATAAACATTAATTGATAGATTTTCATTTAAACTCAAAAAATTTGGAATATGATATAACTTCACAGGAAATTCTATACCATTAAAATTAAAATATTACGAAAAATGGGGGTAGATAGTTGGGACCTTCTGGTTCAGAAATATCTGCCATAAGCGCCCATCCGAAGCAGTGAAGGTCAGTGTTTCTAACATTGTCAATGAAGTTCTTCTTACTGATACAATTCGGTAGTTCATCGTATGAGAAAGCTCTCAATGGATTATACCGATTGATGTTCATCTACAAATTCAATATTTTAACAAATGTCCAACCTATAACAAAAAAAACATTACTATAAAAGTTAGTTGATAAAACACAATTTTACCTACCAGAATCCCTCTCCTGAAATTCAGACATCTTCTGAGCAATAACGTACTGAATTTGTTGATGACATCAACCAAATTTGTCCCCAACGAAATGATAACATTTTCAGTACTGAAGGATTTCATATCGAAAATTTCCTTAGTTTCTATAGTGAACAATTCAAAATTAATTTTTAGCGTTGTCATCTGGGAAAGACTATTTTGGATGATTTTCATAATTTTATCCATAATTTTTGAAAAAAATCATCAATGCTGATTGTATGATTTTCAGCATCAATCCGGTAGGATACAATCCTATTTTTGAAAGCTGATCCTATTTGAGAAACACCTTCACTAACTGGGATGACGACTTTGTCCTTATGGCCTCTTGACTTTATATGGGCGTTGTTGTTATTGGCTATAATGTCGACGTAACATACTTCGCAGTGCACCATTTTCGGCTCCTGTGTTGTCGCTTTCTTCGTACTATGGCAGTATTTTTTCAAATGCCTGTTCATGGACGATGATGTGAATAGCGCATTGCAGAAAGAACATTGGAAGGATTTTAGAGATTTCTTGAAAAAAATAAAAATATCAATAAACCAAACACTGTCGCCATTAGTTACCATAAGTGTTTTATGAAAACAAAAGCAAAATCAATTTTAACACTTATGGATATCCGACAAGACCACGAGGAGGAGCGACACGCTTGTCATATGTTGATGTGTTGTATGGTGAATTATAAATTTTGAAAATTTCCTCGAATAAGTTTGAAACGCTTATTAAGAATCAGGAATGTGTGATTTTAGATCAAGTCAGATTATCCCTCTAACTTTTTTTTTGTGAATAATTTCATTGTCAAATTCTTTCTCCTCTTGAAAAGGCGCTGAAACTCATCTACTGAGGAGTAATGTGATGAGTCCATGGTTTTAATAATTTCTGCCTCTTGTGGTGGTTTTTGAGTGAACCCCCCTCAAATATCAATTTTCTTATTTTTATCGGTTTTTCAATAACCCTATCATGTCTTTTACCGCAGTAATAAACAATCTTTTCATCATTACACACACACAGGGGGGGAGTTGTGTAGCAGTAATTCGGTGATCCTCGCCACTCAGAGGTGTAAGCCCTCCATTAGTGATGTTATCCCTAATTTCAGGATAATTTCTTTCACTTGAGTGTAGGGTTGCCAGATGATAATTTGATAAAGGAGGACAGATGGGTCTATAAAGGAGGATTTTCTGTAAAAAAGGAGGACATAAAGAAATAAAACGATTTTTTATAAGTATTATTTTACTTTGTTTTAATCATATTTAGCTGAGCTGCCAATTTTGAAAAGAAGTTCTTGGTTTTTTAAGAAACAATTATAAAAATCTTCACATGTCATGTTTTTGAAGTTGTATTGAGTAAGAATTAAAGATTTAACTGACTGCACACTTAGTCTATTCCCCTCTTTGCTCCACTGAGTATTAATCAGTGAAAAAACTCTTTCCACATTTGCCTCCCGCTAGTCCCGCCCGATGTTTAGCAAAAAGGAGGACTTACAGTAGCTAAGGGAGGACGGGAGGACAAAACATAAAAAAGGAGGACATGTCCTCCTTTTGGATACCATCTGGCAACCCTACTTGAGTGTGACTCAACACTAGATAGATTGTTATTTTTATTCGAAACAGTATAGCCCTTGAATATTTTGGATTATTTTTACAAATCTTGATTATTTGAGTTATACTTATCTCTAACCTATCATCCTGCAAAATTTCTACCAAGGACTCATTAATTGGAAACAAAGAAATATCTGCGTCGGAGAAATAATTGTATTACTAGATAACTGGATTTTAGGTTTTTTTGACTCATCCTGCAATATCGATTCATTCTTCTTTGCTCTGTAAATGTTGAAAGGTTTTACTTCCTCAAAATCGTACGCAGAATCTCTATCAGATTTAAAATGAAATTTAGATTTTTTAGAATACTTTGCCGTGTCAAAAGTTCTTTCTCTTTTAGATCTATTATGTGATTTTGAGTTTTTGGAAGAGGTTGTCTTTGCAGACGTTTTTTAACTTCTGTAGCAGACTGATTTTCATAATATTAAGCTACTTTAACTAACTCATGATGTGACGAAATATCCTGCACATCCCCGTGCAATATTTCTCAAATGAAAAGGGAGAACATTTTGATTACTGCGCAGAGATTTAGATGAAGTACAGTTAGTATTGTCATTATGGGAAAAATTATTCGAAATTTCATTATTGCTGAAGAATGAATCGAGTTTTGCAGGTTTAAGTAACATTCGACAAAATTTTGATACTTTTACGAGGATTTTTGCCTAAAAGAGCGTTTCTTAATAAACTTACTCGAGGAATTGGTATTTGCTGCTGTACAGAACCAACTGCTAACTCTGGCACAGAATTTTGACTTGCAAGAAATTCAGTGAAATACTTCGCGGCCATTTCGTAAATTTACTGCAGTAGTACTTCCATCACCGATAACACAACAACGAATGAATCACAGTAGGGATGCCGATTCTGAAATCGATTTTTCAGAGATCGATCTTTTTCGCTCCAAAAAATCGATTATTTAATCGATTTTTTAGGAACTATCGATTCACCAAATCGATTATTTTTTAACGAAAATCGATCGGGGATTTTTACTTTCATAGACACAGAAAAAATTCAGAAATAGTTAAATGGTTTATAATCCATGAGTGATGTGATGAATTCAATGGTATATTATATAAAAAGATGAACAGTGAACACAGCTGAGAGTGAGAGCACCACGCAGGCGCGCTGCTCACACCTGCTGCTTTCAGTGTCAACGTGAGACCGAGACATGTGTTTTGAGTACTGACACAGAATAAATATTCTTCTTATTCTGTGGTTTCTGAGCTGCACAAGTGTCAAGACTCAAGACTGTCAAGTGTCAAGTAGCTGAAATAACAAGGGTTTTATTACTGAATTACTGTTATTGGCTAAAATAGTGAAAACTGAAAATTAATAACAAATGGTTAATGGACAATGGACACGGAAAACGAAAACGAACCCTCTAGAAGCAGGGAAGATTCTAATAGCTCTGATTCCTCTGTGAAATCAGTCTCTGGAAATATAATGCAAGAGCCAAGAAATATGTTACAAGGAGAGAGACACTCTAAATTACTATTTTTGAATTCTATAGATCAAAACGATTGGCATTTAACTTAATATGTTATCAAACTTTTTATATTTTAAAGACTGAGAATTTATGTTCCTTTGTTAATGACAATTTATTTTTGTTTTATCATTGTTAATAAATGTTTAATACTTTTTCGTTTTATTCACGATATTCCTCAAGTATTTCGTAATACCTACTCTCAAACATAACATTTTTTTTAAATTTGGCGCGGTTTGTGATTCGAATCGATTTTTGAGTATCGATTCATTTCTACCCTGATTTTTATTGAATCGATCTTTCATAGTTCCGATTCGAATCGATTCAAAAATCGATCCATGTTTGAAAAAATCGGCATCCCTAAATCACAGCACACCATGACCAAACCAATGTCCGTCCGTTACTCTTACTCCCAGTGTTACCACGTGGTTACCACAGAGCCAAGTGAGAATTATGGTACAGCGTTGCTAGAATTATAGATTTTTCTTCAAAATTATGTTACACATTTTTTTTGTTTAGTATTACATATTGTCTTAGAGCAATCTCTAAGCGATGATTTTGCACACATCATCCAACAAAATTCCTTTTTTTATTTTCAGTATCACACATCTCGTACTAGGTGTCAGGTAATTTCCGTAATTATTTATATTATAGTCCAAAAACCTGTAGGTTAAAATTATGTTACAATTATCGATTATGGTAAAATTATCGATTGGGAACAAATTGGAGGAGAAATTATGTTACAATTTCGATAATTATGTTACAAACAGCAACGCTAGTTACTCCGTTCCGTCTTCCGTCCGACTTTCGTTACTGCGCAGCCGGCTGAGCCGGCAGCAGTGTTGCCAATTACACATTTCAAAAAGTCGTTAACGGACGCTTGAAAAGTCGCTAGATGTCGCTAGATATGGACAATCAAAAGTCGCTAGAAGTCGCTAAATATCAGTAGACGAGAGCAATTTTTTCAAGTACCTTCAATTCTATAGTGTTTTACACAGAAATGGGACACAGCTTTTTGATCTATTGAAATAAAAGAAAATAAGTTGATTTACTTACAAAGAATAATAATTATTGTAATCGGTATAAAACAATTGAGAATAAAAAATCGAGAAATTGATACCAAAAATAAAATAATACATGAAATATTATCTAAAAATGATTATTTCACAAATAAAAAGTCTAAAACATAATACTAAAAATGATGAAAAACTTTCTTCATTCATCATCAGAACTATCGCTAATAATCTGAAATGGTTAATGTAGCCGTTTTGGAACTGGAATTAATACGTGAAGTAGATAGCTGAGGGTGCCATGTACGTTTGCCAAATGAATTGTTTCCAATTTTCTTCAGCTTTTATTGGTTCTTCTTAAAGATATTTAATCATTAAAATAGAGTTTAATGACTGCAGACTGAATAGCAGCATTCGAATGTGGTACGAAAATACTTTTTTCGTGCAATCGCACGCGAAGCGAGTATTTCGCGTACGCACCACAGTCCGCGAAATTTAATTTCGCGGCCGTTACCCATAGCAACGGCCGCCAAACCAAACGTCACTTATACCAAAAAGTAACAACAACTATGATATTTCAAAAGAGACATCCTGTATCTCAATGCATTTTGCGTTCTGTCAATAACTGTCAAAATATTTTGTATATATTCGAACATGGTCTTTCCATAGCAACGCTGTGATTTGTTAATTACTGTTGATTTTAAAGCACTAATATTTTCATTTGCAATTGTCTAGTTTAATAATTTTGTTGATTGAACGAAAAATAGTGTGTATGCCATGGCCGCGAAACTTTTTAGCTACCTCAAGATTATCCTGCCTCGGCCGCAAGCGGCCTCGGCGATAATTTCTCTTTCGGTACGCTAAAAAGGTATTTCGCGGCCTAGGTATACAAATAACTATTTATTTAAACTCTAATAGCCGCTAGATTTTTTTTTGTCGCTAGACACTTAATTTAAGCCGCTAAAGACAATGAAATGTCGCTAGATCTAGCGACAAAGTCGCTAAATTGGCAACACTGGCCGGCAGCAGTGTTACCCTTAGACTAGGGTGTTACCACTATTAAGATTTCTATGGTTCCCACAGAGCAAAGTGAGAATTATGGTGCAGCATTGCTAGAATTATCGATTTTTCTTCAAAATTATGTTACAAAATCTTTTTTGATCTGCACGCACAAAACAAAATACCTTTTTTTTAGTATTACATATTGATGATTTGCACACAAAACCAAAAAAAAGTACCTTTTTTTTAGTATTAGGGTACAAACAGAACAAGTAAGTCGCGGTGGAGGTGTAGCTCTCGGTGGATGCCACTAATTAAGCCGCGGTCGATGTAGGGACGTTCCGATATAAGTAAATACGAGTAAGTACTCGATACTTTTGTTTCGATACCAAGTACTTTTAGCATCGAATCAATCTTGCGATACTTACTCGGTATCGAAACGAAAGTACTTGGTATCGAATCAGTCAGATTCAGACTGAACGGAACAAATGTTACTTTTTTACAATTTCTGAAACCATTTTCTTTGTGATCAAAAGCCCAGTTTCGCTGGATCATCGATCCAGAATAAGAGTCAAAAATGACAGGCCATGTTTGTATTGATTCCTCAGTAGTAGAGCATCCAAAAATTCAAGCGATTTCAGAAAATTACAATGCTGCGTTCATCCGGGTTGTGCATCCTCATTAACGTTATTGGTTGCACGTTGATGTATCAAGACATCGACGTCCGTGTGTAGGGGCGGAGTGGCCTAAGGTCAGCATTTGTCTATTTCGAGGCCAAATTTTCAAATCCTGCATCTGAAACCACATTTTCAAAAAATTTGCATTTATCTATTTCGAGGTGAAATTTTCAAATTTTACATCTGAAAGCACATTTTTGAAAATTTTGCATTTATCTATTTCGAGGTAAAATTTTGAAATTTCGCATCTGAAAGTACCCTTTTCAAAGGTGTTCAAAGTCACCGATTTTCAAATTTTAACGAATTTCAAGCCCTTCCTGGTCGAATTTTTTAAAATTTTCCCCATCCTGCGGAGACTTTGAATTTTTCACTTGGCCCATATAGCTATATATACAAAATGGATATTTAAAGTGAAAGAAGATTTTACAAAGAAAGGAAGGTTGGTAGCAAGAGGGTTTCAACAAGTACCATACACTGAGAACGATGACCTCAGCTATGCACCAGTTTGTAGATTGGCAACAATAAGACTACTTATTTCAGTTTCTTTACAGAATGATTGGAAATTGCACCAAATTGATGTTCCTACTGCTTTTCTCAATGGAATTTTATACAATTATGTGTATATCAAGGCACCAGAAGGTTTGAAGACGAGTTCTAAGTAATTAAAATTGAAGCGTGCTTTATATGGGCTACGAAATGCACCACACAAGTGTTGGAACATGAAGTATAATCAAGTTATGATTTATTTAAATATTCAAAGATCACAATATGACTTATCTATATGTGAATTGAAAGATATCTCTAGTATTATTTGTTGATGATGCTCTTATTATTGGACCCGAAGATCAAGTGAAGGAGCTTATTGAAAGTTTATTCCAGGAGTTTAAAGTTAAAACCGCTGTTTAAAATTTGATCATAGATATAATATGTATAGGCGTCCGAAATTAAGATCGTAGCGCCGGAACGTCTAATATCGGTACTATAGCATGGGAGATTAGCTGTTTGTTTACATTGGTTGTAATGGTATATACGTTCATTTCATTTTGAGTTTTCGAACGTTTATCGTCGTAATTTGTGTTTTTTTTGGACTTTGTATTTTCCTGTGATATATTGTGTTTGGATTCAGGACAATTTTATCTCTGTTCAACAGTAGATAACCTACCTACATCAAGTTGAAATTTACACAGAGTTTTTATCATTGAACATGAAAATCAATAATAAAATAAAGTAGAGGACGAATAAATGAATTGGTTGAAGGAACTATGTATACCTCATGAAAAGGCTGTATGATAGAACACCTATTTATTTAAAAAATAAAAAAACTTTCAAAAGTTTCAAGAAAACATCTCTGACATGTCTACTTTCATTACGAACTGAAGAATTTTTGAGTATAATGGACAAAACTAAGTACTTACCAGCAAAACTGAAAGAAACAACATGAAATAAAAGAAGAATTAATATGAATACTCTGCTCATTAATATGAATACTCTGCTTGAATGGTTTGAACGTGATAAGTTATTATATTTTTTGAATTTTCCTGACGTATAACAGCTATCCTAAAAGTACGGTGGACTTCTGAGAGTGGTTTTTTTGATAGAATCTCTGTTTTCCTGATTATATAATTGAATATTTCAGTTTTTACCTAGCTATAGAGTCCAGATTTATTTCATATTCTTGATGTTATGATAAACTGTTATTTTGGTTGTGCAAATAAACATCATTTGTTATTATTATTTTAATAGTATCTCTGGTTGTTACATGAAAGAAAATACAATAATCTAGAATCTCTGAATGATGGCCCAGGTTCAGATTCCGATAAAAGTGGAAGATTTTTCGTTGGAATAGCATTGGACTTCAAAAACTCTACATTTTCGGTTAGCTGAAAATTGCACATCATTAGTTGGTATAATTCTATATGGAAAAATCCACAAACTTACTGCAGGGAAAATAATTATTCTCAGTAAACTTTAAAGAACAACTCTCTTATGTTCAGACATTTTTTTTCAATCTTCAAGTTATGAATCCACACCTTTCTTCTGTCCATCATATCCTTGTTTCCCAACTTTGTTTGTAATGCAACTTTGAATTGTCCAGCTTTCGGAAAGGTATGTAAGCTATATTCGGTTTTTTTTTGGCCAATATGAACAATAGAATACACAACAATAGTGATTCATCTCTTCTGAACGTTTGTAAACGATCCAAAATACAATTAAAACGCAACAACTTCTCATATAAAATACACGTAAACAGATGTAAACAAAGCAATCTATCTCCCATGCTCTAGTAATATTTGACACCGGTAGGGGGCGTATCGCTTATTATGTTTTCCCTACGAGTGGCCGTTTTGATATGAATGGTAGGAATTGGCAGTCTTTTATTTAACCTACAATATTGAACAATGAAGGCATTGACTTGCATAAAACGATTTAGATTGTTAACTTTTTTTTTTTTTTTTAAAGGGGATGATGGGACACAGGCGACTGTTCGCCTGTGTTCCATCATCTACCCTCATGGGTTCGTAAACTTAGTACATATACCCAGAATCACGTAGTATCTTCGTCAAATTGTAATGAAATTGTAATGGGACAATCACAAACACCCAAGGACACGGTGGGAATCGAACCCACCAACTCCGTCAACGAAGACTGCATAGCGTTACCTATACCTCTCCGCCACGGAGCCTCCATTTGTTAACTTTAAAAATGCTGTAATTCATTTATGCTGTAATTCATTTATTTTCAATTGGACAAAAGGGGAAAAAACAAGAAAATACAACTATGTGACTGTTCTGTGTAAAATAATAACCTGTAAATTCCATTCTTTCTTATCAACAGGAACATAATTTTATAAAACTTCCGTAAAGAATATAAACTTAAACTTTAAAGTAAACTCAAATTAAAAAATGACATGGACAGGAATAAAAACTTGCCTTTATTCTATAAGATCTTGGTATCCACAAGTGACTTCTGTCAGATTTCGTTATCATGCCGATAAAATAGCTAGAGGGCCCCTTGTGAGAAGACATGGTTATGAAAATCCTATATTACAAAGAGGAATGTTACCAAGAGTAAAAGGAGCTGAGGCTTTGCCTATTCCAGAATACAAAATAAAAAATCCATGGGCTGAAAGAAGAGCGTTGTTTGGCCAGAATGATTATATCGATATATTAGGAAATGAAAAACTACATCCTACAAGAATTTTGTATAACATGCCACCATGGTTGAGAGGTGTGGGTGGTAATGAATTTCAAGTGATGATTAGAAAACGAAAAATGTTAGCAAATACTGCCTATCCATTAGCTAGGCCTACAAAGTGGTACCAGCTTGAGAAAAGAATAAATTATTTATATAGATTCATGAATAGAAAAACAAAGACTGGATACTCACATCAATAATAACAATAAAAAACTTTGTAGTTAGAAGTTTTTGAGTTATTCTGGATAGATTTATGTTTCTCAAAATTTTTGATGGTATGGAATCAATTGGCATCAATAAATTACAAATTAGTTCATCTTGAAATAATTATTTGAGTTCAAAAATTTTGTTTTGGTATTTCAGTTTACTATAATTTGTGACGATTGTTTATGAGCTGGAATAAAATATTTCCGTGACTGTGACTCCTTCAATTTGTGGGATGTCATTGGTGTACAGTGTACAGTAGTTAGAGATCTGATCTAATGACGCTGTATGAGCGAAGAATTTGACCCATTGAAAATAGAGTAATTGTACAATAAGGTACAATCAATCAAAGTGAATCAGGAAAATTCTGAATAATTAAAAATTATCAAGCAATCTTCACTGTTGCAGAGTGATATCTTAATGTCAGGAAGTATTAGTTCTCTTGACGGAATTGTGCATTTTCGGTCTGAACAGAGAATTGTTGGTTTTGGATTGATTGGGCTGATACATGATATAAATTAATAAATCATGATGCATGTTTTGCTGAAACTTAACCTTCTTCAGATGCTGAATGAAAAATGAATATATTTCCTCTCTAACTAATTATTTGTAACCATTTATGTATTTATCCTTTCTACACAATTTGTTTATTTCTTATATTCCATATATCGGAGAAAGATATTCACTTTGCATTTAGCATCTGAAAAAGGTGAACAAAGGTAACAATTAGAAATATGTTAATTCACTCCGAGTCAAGTAAGCTGGCCTGAAGAGATCTAATAAGATCCAAACAGCTGTATGCAGATCTTGAGTCGGGGTGACTTGACAATTTCTATAATTCACTGCTGCATTGCGAATGCAGATTTCACTTCGCAGAATACATATAACGATCTCCCTTGGAAGATTGATAATTTCAAATTATTGAAGAATTTTCCTTGTTCACTTTATGTGATATAATTATAAGGTTATAAATGTTAACCCACTTTCGAACAGTTTTCAAAACTAATTGTAATTTTGTTGCCTTCGAAATCGAGAATAGCATATTACAGATTTAAAAAGTGTGCGTGTGAAATTCACACATGGCAGAAGTGGAACTTCAGAAAAGTAGCCTACTTGGCTTGGGCTGAAGCAAGAATTAGGGTACGTCTAATCGTTCTACAATCGGCGAGTCAGCGTGCTTATATTCCTATGCTTCTAAATGGAGCTATCCATAGTGCACCTGCACGCAGTAGATTGCGTACTGGTAGTCTGACTCAGACGTTTACCGGAATGATTTGTTCATTCTGGTATCATACAACCTGCTGCTAGTTTTATTTTTGGATATCCAGGATTTGATATCTAAAGTACAACTTAATCCTCCAATATTTAATAAGCGAATGAAAGATCATTCAAATATTCGAAAAATCGGTTTTCGTTGAGTAATTGCGGAAAAAGTGCTTGTGTACGATGGTGTAAATTGATCGTGATTTATTAATTGGATGGTTTTCACTCTTCGTTGGTTTCAATTTAATTGTAACATTGTCACTAGGTAGCAATAGAGCTGCCGCCTGTTCTCTTGTTACACTCATCTCTTTTGGTAATAGCTCTGTGGCTCCGTCTACCAGCTTTCATTATTTATTTATTTTCTTCTTGCCAACACAATTAAAACATTTGAAAAAAAGCCACACCTACCTGCCGCTTGGAGTAAATCCGTCGACGCCGAGAATCTGAATCAGACTAACAGAGTGCATATTGAACATACTCTTAGGTTCTAGGCATGCCTTTTCTCTCCGTTCAGTAATACGAAGGCCCACACAACACAGTATGAGAGCCCGAACGAAGAGGAGACGAAGATTATAGGAAACACCGTATACTTGTATTCTATCTCATTATTTCGCAGGTTAAATCCTATTTATGAGTATGATTGTCTCTTTTGGATGTCGCTTTTTCGTTTCATCAAATCACAACGGTACTAAAGCAGTTTCACTTTCAATGTAAATAAAATAATAATAATATTAATTTATTACTACAGCATCAAATATTTACATGCCAGGTCACAGAAAATTAGTATCTACAAAATATATGTATGTAGCTCCTTAAAACAGTTCAAAGAACTCATCTAGGTTGTATAATGTTCTTGTCAATAATAAGTATTTAATTGTATTTTTAAATTTGGATCCTGTTTGTGGTCTTGTTTTCATTTCCTCTGGTAGGTGATTGTATAGTCTTGGTCCCCAATAATCGATTCCTTGCTGAGACTTTTTTTTTGTGTGTAAAGGAATTAGAAGTTGTCTTTTGTTTCTTGTGTTGAAGTTATGAAATGTTCCATTCTTTGGAAACTTATCCAGATTTTTGTGGACATAAGTGACACATTCCAGGATATACAGTGAAGGCACGGTAAGTATTTTCAGCTGTTTGAAAGCAGCTTTGTCTTTGCTTTAAAGAATATAAAATCCTCACTGCTTTTTTCTGCAGTATCATTAAATCCAATGAATAGCTTGATGTTCCCCAAAGCAGTATTCCGTATGAAATTATTGCATGGAAATAAGCAAAGTAAGTTATCAAGGCCACCTTTTCTGAACACACCTTTTTTATTGTTCTTAATGAATAAAGCGCTGTTGTTAGTTTTCTTTTTGTTTCTTCTACATGAGTTTCCCAGGATAGGCTACCATCCAAATAAATTCCAAGAAGTTTCAAGTTGGATACCTTATTATTATTAGCGAATACTAGATGTTGCGTTTTTTCAGGATTTACTTTTAGAGAGTTACACCTGAACCATTCTTCACACTCCTGTGTTACTTCCATTTCTATTTGCTCTAAATGGGTTTGTGTTTTTCCTTTCAGCAGATGGGCGGTGTCATCAGCGAATAGGTGTGTTGAAGCTTTACCGTTTGTATGGTTGATTTTTATGTTCATATCATTTATGAAAACTATGAACAATAATGGGCCTAGAATAGAGCCCTGAGGCACTCCTAACTCTATATTTCTTTTTTCGGAAATTTTATTATTCCAAGTCACTGATTGTTGTCTATTATGTAGGTATGATGATATTAGCTTGAGAGCCAAATTTCGAATACCATAGTGTTGATATTTTTCTGTTATTAGTTGATGGTTTATGCTATCAAACGCTTTAGTGGTGTCTCGGCATGTTATTTTTGACATCCAATTTTCGTCCATTGCACAGAGAATGCCGTCTACTATTTCTATTATTGCTGTTGTAGTTGATCTCGACTTTCTATAACCATGCTGTTGGTTTGTTATCATTTGATTTGATTCGAAATATGTCAACAGCTGGTTTTTCATGATTTTCTCTAATATTTTAGATAATACTGGTAGAATGGATATTGGCCTATAATTTGAGGGATTGTTGGTATCATCCTTTTTGAATATGGGAACGATTTTCGCAATTTTAAGTTCTTTTGGAAAACATCCTGTCTCTATACACTTATTAAACACAGTTTCTAGGGGTTGAGCTATCGATGTTCCAATCATTTTAATGAATTTCGTATTCATACCATAGATATCTGAGGTTGAACTACTCTTCAAATCGGAAATAATTGTAAGTATTTCAAATTCCGATGTCGGTTGAAAGTTATTAAATTCTGTTATGATGTGTGATGACTTTTTCAAAAATTGCATTGCTCTTTCATTACTGTTTGTGTCTGATTGTAGGTTTTTCGTGATAGTTTCGCCTATAGTTGCAAAATAAATGTTGAACTCATTGGCATCAATTCGGTTCTCTAAATTTCTTATACCATTTTTACCAGTTTCTCTCTTTATGATCGACCACATGGCTTTGGTTTTATTACTAGCACTTTCAATGATTTTATCATTATGTTTTCTTACATTTCCTTCAATTGTTTTTCTAAGAAGATCTTTGCATTTTTCATACAACTTATATATGTGATCGGATTTTGTTACTTTAAATATTTTGTCCAAGATATTTAGTTTATTTTCCCATTCTTTAGTGTTATGTTTTATTTTCTCGTCTGGTATTTTCCTGTTCTTAAGCTCTTTTTCTGGAAAGTGAGCATCGAACAATGTCTTGAATATGCTAAAAAAGCACTCAAATGCATGTTCCCCGTTCTTATCAGCCAGTAGCTTATTCCAGTCTATGGACTCCAGAGTTCTACTAATATTTAGTGTCCCCTCTGTGGTAATACATCTTATTTTTAGTTTGCCAATGGGAGATGATAGATTAATGTTTTCGGGTGGAAATTTTATGCACTGCCCATAATGGTCACTCATGTGGAGATCTATAGTGCTGCAATTTGTTACTCTAAAATTGCAGTAGATGTTATCGATGCATGTTGAAGTTTCCTTTGTTACTCGCGAAGGTTCATTCATCGTAGCTTTAATGTTATATTGGTTAAAAAAGCACGTTATCGCATTTTTGCTTTTGTCATTCTTCAATGTATCAACGTTGAAATCTCCTGCTACTACTAATTTGCAGCCTCTATACGCCTCCTGATCGGAAATCTGATCTAAAATTTCTTCCATTCTTTCCAGAAACACGTCCAGATCTGCAATTGGAGCTTTATATGTGGAAAAGACGATTAATTTTTCTTTTGGTATGAATATTCCCGCTACTTCCGCATTAATGTCTTCCGTTATATTTTTCAAACAGTATAACGTTTCATACTTTATTGACTTTTTGACTAATACTAATGATCCTCCATGTTTATACTGTGATCGTTTGAAGCAATCGCCCAGTATATAATTTTTTAGGTTCAAATTTGTAAGAATATAACCTTTATTTTCAGTTACCCAGTATTCGGTAATGGATACTACATCAGGATTAAGTTCTTTTAATTTTTGATTTAAGACATATACCTTATTTGCTGATTGTATGTTTAAGTTTAACACTGTGAAAAAAGTTTTCTCTTTGAGTTTTTTGTTTTTTTTAGGTATGCTCATCTCGTAGTCTATTTCTTTTGGTTTTGTGGTGAGGCCTGCATTTGAAAATTTACTCTTCCCGTTGCTGTTTCTGCAATATGTTGTTTTCTCTCTTGTAACGCAAAATTATACCTAGCGAAGGCAACTCCACTTGGCCAAAAATTACTGTCATACACTGAATCCTTATATTGAAGCCCTACACCTATCTGAAAGCACTTATTGTCTATTTTGTTATGATAAGTTTCTATATTTCGAACTACTATCTCATAAAATTTGGGTTTTTGATTTTCACTATATTTTGTTGAACATAACAATTGTTTCGCCAAACAAAATGACCTTTTCAGATGAGTAATCTAAACAAATTAGGATTGGGTAACCTGAACGTAATCTTTTGGCATGTAGATAATAGTATAAAATGGGTAAACATAACGGGTACAAAGATTCAATATTTTACTAAAATAAATTTAACAAAGGAGAATTATTCATATCCAATTGATCATTCAGTATATTATTACAGCTTTTCTTAATATTGATTTCAAGAGCTTCTAATAAATTAAATTTATAGCCTTTCTTCTCCGTATGTAATATTTTGAATTCGTTATTGAAGCTACGATGTCGAATTTGTTTTTTCCTTATCGTTACTCCGAAGTTTCTGCCGGTTTTACCAACATATACCATAGGACTTAGGACATGAACCGCAAGTTAGCTCATAAATACCTGATTTATTATGGGGTGTAGTTTTATCTTTTGAATTTCTAATATGTTTACCTATAGGCCAAGCTACAGAGATTTTCTCATGTAAAAAGTGTTAGAAGAAAACCAGCTCCGCCATTGTTTGTAAAATAGTTCCATATGATATAGTGATATGTTTTTCACTCGACTTTATTATTTATAACTTAGTTTTTAACAATTTTATGCAAAAAATCGCGTTTATTTTCAGTTTTTTGCTTATCAAACTGAAACTATCATAGTAATCGTGATGGTGTCAATAGACTAATTGTAAAAAATGAAAAGACCAAGAAAATGAGAGGTCGGACGACTAGATAAGACCCTCAGTTTAAAAGAAAATTGGAAAAAACCGCCAAAAATGCAGTTTTTTCAAAAATTCATAACTCGGTTATTTTTTGAGTTATAGCGTAGATCCTCCAGTCAGTATTAGTTATTAATATAAACTTCATTTATGCGAAGAACAGAAACTGTCCGATGTATAGTTTTTGATCCGTGGCCATTTGTATATTTTACTATGCAATTTTCCAGCAGACCTGAATGCGACAGGTATGGTCCGATTTCAATTGACAAAAAAGATTTTGAAAGTAGAATTCTCATAGTTCAAAATGTTCATCTTGGTTTTACCTGAAAACGCTGAGAAATATGTTAAAAATAAAGCTGAACATGACGAAAAACGGCCGAGCGCGTGAGAGAAGTTGAAGAGTGGGGGTAGAGCAGCAGGCAAGGATAAGCATTCGAAAACGTCGGCATTTTGAACATGACGGTCAGTTCTCGGCCGTTTTTCGTCATGTTCAGCTTTATTTTTAACATATTTCTCAGCGTTTTCATGTAAAACCAAGATGAACGTTTGGAACTATGAGAATTCTACTTTCAAAATCTTTTTTGCAAATTGAAATCGAACCATACCTGTCGCATTCATGTCTGCTGGAAAATTGCATAGTAAAATTTACAAATGGCCACATAACGAAAACTATGCCATCGGACAGTTTCTGCTCTTCGCATAAATAAAGTTTATATCAATAACTAATACTGACCGGAGGATCTACGCTACAACTCAAAAAATAACCGAGTTATGAATTTTTTTAAAACGGCATTTTTGGCGGTTTTTTCCAATTTTCTTTTAAACTAAGGGTCTTATCTAGTCGTTCGACCTCTCATTTTCTTCGTCTTTTCATTTTCTACAATTAGTCTATTGACACCATCAGGATAACTATGATAGTTTCAGTTTGATAAGCAAAAAACTAAAAATAACGCGATTTTTTGCATACAATTGTTAATAACAAAGTTATAAATAATAAAATCGAGTGAAAAACATACCACTATATCATATGGAACTATTTTACAAACAATGGCGGAGCTGGTTTTCTTCTAACACTTTTTGCGCAATATGCTCACTCTAAATCTCTGTAGCTTGGCCTACTGTTGTATTCAGAGTTTTAAAAGATATTCTTACATTTCGATTTGACAGGAAAGTAGAAATTTTGTGTGTTTTATCACCTATATATATATATATATATATATATATATATATATATATATATATATATATATATAATAGTTTAAATTTTTATCAATATCTTTACTTCTGGATACACTTGATGAATGGCTACATTATACAATCTTTTTCTTAAAATATCATCTATAACTTTTGGAGGATACTCATTATTGTGAGCTATTTGTTTTATAATTTGGAATTCTTTTGTGATAGGGAAATATTTATGAGTATATATTATGCTAAAAAAACAGATTCCACATATTCATCAAACCTTCTGGAACATAATAGCTTCAATAAGGAAATCGAAATATTACATACAGAGAAGAAAGGATATAAACTTGATTAATAGAAGCTCTTGAAAACCATACTATGAAAAGTTTCAATAATTTATTGAATGATCAATTAGATATGAATAATTCTCCTTTGTTATATTTATTTCAGTGAATAATTGAATATTTGTGATAAATGCCAATGGATTACATTTACGTTTCCCCATCCTTATTTGTATTTCCCATTTCTATATTTGTAAAGTTAGTTTGAATTACTCATCTATATGAGCCACTAGGTTTGGCGAAACAATATTTGTGTTTAACAAGTTAAGTGGAAAAATGGATTATTTCAATTATTGTCATGGATGGATCGGCCCAATCAAAGGTTACAGATTTAATAGTAGTAGCGTTTTAAAATTAGTTATTGGTATGTAATATATCACATTAAATTACACTATTAATAGATTAACTCAAACTTCTTCAATAGATAATATAGAAACATTTGAAAAAAATGGCTTAATATCCTTAAAAATAATAGCCCTCTAAGATTATTGAAGACTTCTTAAATGACTGAGATTGCATTCTCGCACATCACTTGGTGAAACATCATAAAGAATAAAGTATAAACTTTAAAATAAAACACACTTGGCTTATGTTTCACTATATTAAAATATTTAGATACTGTATTTAGCAGTAACGAATAGTCGACATGTTTCGAGTTATGAACTCATTATCAAGACTGACTACAGGAGAGTATTACATCCTAATTTATAAAACAGACAAAAGCAAAGGTGATACCTGGAAATCAATTTGTTCGTTTACAAGGGGTAAATGACTATTATGGGCGGAACTTATTTCGAGAATTTCAAGAAGGTCAAGGCGTTTTCCTTTGTTACCTGAATGTAACAATTTGGTTTTGTTGAAATCCAGGAAGTGATTGAATTTTATAGAATGTTCAGAGAAGCCAGTGGTATTTTTGTTTTTTAAAATTGACTTTTTTTTTTACAAAATATTTTGCGACGAATGTCCTGCTTTCTATATTGGACAGACAGGAAGGAATATAAGTATTCGTGTTGAAGAACATAAAGTCTATTTTAAAAAACAAAAATACCACTGGCTTCTCTGAACATTGTATAAAATTTAATCACTTCCTGGATTTCAACAAAACCAAATTGTTACATTCAGGTAACAAAGGAAAACGCCTTGACCTTCTTGAAATAAGTTCCGCCCATAATAGTCATTTACCCCTTGTAAACGAACAAATTGATTTTCAGGTATCACCTTTGCTTTTGTCTGTTTTATAAATTAGGATGTAATACTCTCCTGTAGTCAGTCTTGATAATGAGTTCATAACTCGAAACGTGTCGACTTTTCGTTACTGCTAAATACAGTAACTAAATATTTTTTATATTGTGAAACATAAGCCAAGTGTTTTTATTTTAAAATTTATACTTTATTTTTCTTAAATGAAGTTAATTATTAAACCTCTATCCTCGACTAAATTTAAATCTAGCTGATTTAATACTTACTCAGATTCTGTAATATCTTCATGACTTTCATCATATGGTCAATATATTGAGTTTTTTGTTTGTGAAAAAAGTTGCCACATAAAGTTTCTAATTTTTTTTCATGTAAGGTGAAACAAAAACTAACCTTGACATATGATTTTATTAGAAATTCATATAAATAACTTAAATCTAATTTTTACAAAACAAAAATACAAGCTTCATTAATTCAATGAGATTATTTACAATCAATCCATTAACTGAAAAGATAATACAATGCAACAGTTTAGTATAAATACACAATATTTGAAATGAACTAATTTTCTTCATTTGAAAATGTACAATTATAACTATTGTTCATTGGAATAAGAAATAATTTAAACAATTTTTGATTGTATTAATACTTAGTTTAGGAGTGAATAATAAAGAAATACTTCTGTAAGTAGATATACCACTAATGTAAGTAGGCAGATAATTAAACGAATTCGGTGGTATTCTCACATCACCCAAACATGTGTTTTGATATGCATTGAATTTAAGTGAGAACTTTGGGCAGCTATTCATTCAAAGCCTATAAGGTGATTCAAAATAAAAAAAATATAATTATTACAAACATTTATTGCCAGACCCAATTGTTTATTTCGTGAGTTATACCGATTTTCAATTTATAGAAGTTTATTTTAAAATATTCAAACAAAATTGAAATGTTCATAATGTCAATATATCATAATTTTCTAGAACTGAAGTCTCAATTAACTATACAGTTGTATTATGGTTTGCATTCAACTATGTTCCATAAATATTTGTTTTAAATAGATTGCCTAGGGCTATTCCTACAATTTTGATAACTAATCAAGTAACTAGATAATAAGTTAAATACACAGCTTTCAGAAAATTGGCAAAATCGCTCCGACGCTGATGCATTTTATCATAACTATCATCAAAATATAAGAAAACGACTAAAATAAAAAAAAAACATTCCAACATGTAACAATTACAATAAAATTGAAGAATATGTACCAATAGCTAGTAAAAATCCGTATGACAATATTGTAGCCCATTTAAAAAATATTACAATTTATTTAATAATTACTTCTATTACTTTGTAATAGGTTAATAAAAACCTCAAATGTACATTGTACATTTGAGGTTTTTATTTGGACTTAACACGGGATGGTGCAGTTCAAATGACAAATTAAACAGTTAAATGTAATCGATCTAATAGGAAAAATTTTATTGCTACAGGGTGAATGATAGACTGAGAGTCTATTGGTAACACATGAAGAATAAATAAGTAAATATAGCTTTTTAGAAGAGTTTTTTTTTCTGAATACTATGGAATTTATATAAATGTAAGATTTACCTTGCCAATTTCATAGTATATCCCTGAATGTTTGAATACTGAGCAGTTTATTTTTCTATAACGATTATAAGAGCATTTGATTTCTTCTAATATGTATGTATGAAGAAACAGACATAATTAACACAATAATTCAAAAATACTATTTAAACTTCAAACAAGCGTTTCTTTAGATCATGATAAGAATACACAGCTCTTGTACTATATTTATTATTACAAATTATAGTTTTGAAAATTCGCCAACATCATCGTTCTAGAGACCGAAATTGCAAAGAACAGTTATAAATTAAATTTTTGAAATAAAATTGATAAAGTGTGTAATCTAACTTTTTTTCACATAATGAAGTAATATGAACCAATAATCAACTTTATAATTGAAATTGAAATCATCAGTCAAAAAGCAACTCCATATTTTTAGAATAATGTAAGACTTAAATAATAATATAATCTCAACGTAAAAGTATTCTGATGTGCAATTGTTCATCATTTTAATGTAAGTTATAAAAACGAATGACCATGTGATTGTGCTGATAATATATGATTTCTTTAACACTATGATTTCAATGTCGGAAATTTATTAATGCGGGTTTGTATTTTTTCACTTAAATGGTGCAAACTGAATTGAAATTATTTTCTATTCTAAAAAAAACATATTGAAATAATTTAATTTAAATAATGTTTACTACAAATCTATAATCTGAAATAGGAAAAATATGGTCTAAGTAAGAACACAAAATCTATACTTTTGTTCAATTTTAAACAATAAATCACGAAATTAGTTTATTCCAAAAATCTGCAAAATTTGATTAATTAGGAAACTATAAAGTTAGCTATATATACAACAAAACTTAACCGTGAGATTAGTTTGCGGTGCAACAAAGAAGAGACTAGAAATTTACGATGACTTCAAAAAGAAACTTGTTATAAAAACCATTAGTCTAAGAAAACCGATACCATATGCCAAAACTTTCACGAATTGACATGTCTAATATATGTAAAAATACTGCAAGAATCGCTTCCAAGGGACATTCTGGCAAGTGCAATACCACCGGTTTCATTCGAATCCCTTCCAGAGAAACAGTTGAATATACTTCATTACAAATGATTCTGGAGGAAAGACAACAGGGTAGTTTCGTAATGCTTGCTGGCGTCTAAATGTCGTAAAGAATGTCTTTCGTTTGGATAAACCTGTAACTGGTACGGTTTACCAGCTTTAATCAAGTTATTTACTAGCTGACTTGTGTGATAGAAGTGAACATTTTCGTCTATCAATCCGTGAATGATCAGAAGACGGTTTTCCCTGGAAATTAAATAATAGCATCAGTAGTGTAAGGACACTTTTGTCTTGTCATACACAGAATCGATATTATCATGTTTATTTTTTTTTCTTCTTGCCAACACAATTCAAAAATTTGAAAAAAGCAACGTGACAATAGCTTATGAGTATGTAAAATTTAAAAAAACAAATAATTACAACAATTAGGTATAAATATACAAAATATAAAAGGGCTGTACTACACAACCGACAATAAAAAGAAAATACCACAACAATACAGACAATGAAATATCAAGATAACAACTTAAAAGTTAAAGGAATATAAGCATTTGTCTTTTACAAATCTTGAGGCTGCCCTTTTGAACCTATCAATTCCCTCCACATTCCTAATATCAGCGGGTAAGATATTATAGGCCTTAATACCCCGATAATAAGCACCTCTTTCAAAAATCGTGGAATGATGTAAAGGGATCCGGAGTTCTTCTCTAATTCTGGTAGATATGACCATGTTATCAGCATAACCGTCCTGATTAGTCGAGAACATGCGCAAGTTTTTCCTAACAAAGATGACAAGTGATAAAAAGTATAGTCCAGGGACGGTTAGTATATCTAATTCTTTAAAGAATGGCCTGCACGAAGTTCGTGGATGAAGACCAAGCATACACCTGATTATTCTTTTTTGAGTTTTAAATATGGTATCAGAGAATCTGGATGCTCCCCAGATGGATATTCCATAGTTAAGCAGGGACTGCACGTGTGCAAAATAAAAGAGTTGAATGCAGTGCAGTGACATGCAGTCTCGTTTAAGCATCATAGAAACAATAGAAAGAAAATAACTACGTGTATAACAAAATATATAATAGAATAGGATTTATTGAACAAATAATATATGTCAAGTCAACTAGGATTAACTATATATAACGTCATAGTTCATTCCCACACTGAAATTAGTAATTCAAAAACTCGACCAGCGAGTAGAACTGATTTTCAACCAATGACATGCCTTTCATCCTCACTGATACCTCGTTGTACAGTTTTATTCATGTGTGGTTCACACTAGTCTGTGAACGACTCAATCGACGGTGTGTTATTTTCAGTTTTTCTGTTCCTTGTGTGATAATTGTGAAAATTTGATTTTATTCTGAATTTTGAGATATTGGTTAATAATTAATAATCCATAGGTTGCCAGTGAATGGAACACTCTATGATATGCTATCATAGCAATATTATATGCTGCTATTTGCATCAAGTATCAGCCCAATCAAATGGTGATGACCATAGAGGATTTTACTGGAATATAATGCCTAGGAATTTAACGCCTTTCGGTATATCTGATATTTTGGTTGAGAAAGCACGCAATTTTGTTTTATCTTTGTTGAGATGCAATTCATTTTTATTGAACCATTGCTCTGCTTGTTGGACCGAATTCCTATTTTTGGAGTCTACAATTTTTGAACTGTGACCGCTGTTTAAGAAGGTTGTATCGTTATGCGAATAAACATATTTTATCCGCTGTAAGTTGTTCTGGGAAGTTGTTTATGGATATTAGAAAGGAAGATGACCAATAATAATTGTTCCTTGCAGTACTCCTTCCGTAATATTTATCCAATTTGACTCTTCTACATTGCATTGAATTTTTAGTTTCCGATTTGAGATTTAAGACATAAGCAGGTTTCTAGTAGGTACTCTCATTATATGGTTTGCAAACATTTATTTTAATAAGGTGTGATATCTTGAATCAAACGCCCTTCCTAAGTCACAAAGCTGTCATTATTTCACTAGCGTCCATCCCAGTAGAAATTGCAGCTAATGCAGTTATAGAGTTTAGTGAAAATTTCAACCATAGCAGTGGCACTTCACTTCAGTGGAATGGTACGCATTTTTTTAAAGCAATTCCTCGTAAAGAGCGCCTGATGTATAATTAGAGTGCACATAATTATATATTAGTTTAGAATATTCATTTAATAGATTTAAAACAAACGTTAGGATTGTGCGCAGAAATTACCCTCAACGCTGCTGAGAGCGAAATTACTTTCAAGCAAAGATCATACTTAAATATGTTGATAGAATATAAAGATGATAGGTAAACTCAGTTTGCATCAACTCTTGATAATGGATTAATAGCCCGAAAATACGTCATGTAAATAAACTGAACTATTAGTACAGGAAATGAAGCTCAAAAAATGACTAAACCTTGCAATTTTTTCGTCCTGCATCGATTTTAATGAAAATTTGGAATCAGGCTCATTTAACCCTCTAATTCATTTTCTACATCGTTCCGTTGTACGCTTTTTGTTTTTTAAGGGTGAAAACTACCCCTAATTGTAAAAAGTTATAAAATAACGTTGTAAACGTTAAGATGAGTGAAATTTGGTTTCGATTAGTTGAATAATGATTGTTTCATGCTTTGAAATACAATTTCTAATGTTCCAACCCTTAAAAATCCACCCAATTATTTATCCTGAAAAAAGGATTTCGTCTTTTATCGATTTGCATAAAAATTTGGGATCAGGCTCATCTCACCCTGTACTTCATATTTTATATCATTCTCATGGGCGATGATTATTTTAAGCAATGAAAACTACCCCTTATTGTGAAAAATCAGAAAATAACATTGCAAAACCTTAATATGGGTAAAATTTTGTTTGAATTCGTAAAGTGAAGATTGTTTTATGCTTTAGGATCATTAATTATTTTTTAGGAGAAATAATTTTTTCATATCGAGCTCTAACAATGGTGGAGTTTTAAGGGTTGAAACATTAGAAATTCTATTCCGAAGCATGAAACAATCATTATTCAACCTATCCAAACCAAATTTCACTCATCTTAAGGTTTACAACGTTATTTTATAATTTTTGACATTAGGGGTAGTTTTCACCCTTGAAAAATAAACAGTGCCCATGAGATATAAAATTTGAAGTAGAGTATGGGACGAGCCTAATTTCAATTCAATTTTGGTGCAAATCGATGCAAGACGAAAATAATTGTTCAAGATAAATACTTTTTTTACATTAAGCTCCAACAAGGGTGGATTTTTAAGGGTTAAAACATTAGGAGTTGTATTTCAAAGCATGAAACAATCATTATGCAAATAGTCCAAACCAAATTCCACCTATCTTAAGGTTTACAACGTTATTTTATAACTTTTTACAATTAGGGTTAGTTTTCACCCTTAAGAAACGAGAAGCGTACAACGGCACGACGTAGAAAATGAACTAGAGGATGAAATTAGCTCAATTCCAAATTTTTATTCAAATCGATGCGGACGAAAGAATTGCAAGGTTTTGTCATTTTATGAGCTTTATTTCCTGTCGCTATTCGAATGTTTCGAAAAAATTTTTATTGGTTTTTTAAACATAGCTCCTTCATTTTCAGTGATAGAAAGTTTTTTCCAGAACGATTTTGTAGGGACTTTCAAGAGCTATGAAAATATGTGAATTATATTCCTTAAGATCCCTTAGTTTTCAAATCGAGTGAGTATAAAGGTCTCGAACAAGGTGGTGTTCGCTTGTAAATAGAGGTTTTAAACGGCTATATCTCACCAAATATTCACTGTACAGAAAATCTATTCACAGAAAAATTTGAGTCATTAAAAAAGCTACAATTTAGTGTTTAATCATTTTTTTCTCATCTATAGTAATTTCGGAGATATTTTGAAGGAAAGGGTGAAAAATACGAAATCGCAAAAAATCGTTTTTTCTTTTAACTCCAATTTTTCTGAAACTAGGAGTTTTAAATTGGTCAAACTTCTTGGATGTATTGAAAATACATGTATAAAGAGAACCACAAAAGACTGAGGATCAATTTCAATTAGGGGAGTAGTAAGGGGGTTGTTTTCACTGATTTTTTCATAGAAAAAAGTAGGTACCGACATTATTTTGATCAAAAGTCGTTTAATGTTCATGCTAGAAACTTTTGTTTTTTTTAGTTTGAAAGGTCTAGTTAAATACTTTTTCTTCGAAAAATGCAAATTTTTCCTGTTATTTGACTTTGCAGAATCTTTCAAATTATGCATTTGGCTGAAAGAAGTTAACCATTAACATGCCGTATCTCAGTTCGTATTGGTCGTAAAAAAATAATTTTGATAAAATTTTGTTTGTTTTTTCAAAAGCTACAATTTTGCTCTCCACCAGTTTTTTGATAAAATGCATAGTTTTTGAGCTATTAGCAAAAAACTTTTTGAAAACATGGATTTTTCCGTCGAAAAACTGTTACTTTCAACCACGAATAAATCAAAAAATATTAGTTTTACGAAGAAAACGTAAGAAACATTTTTATCTTAGAATTATAGTTAAAATGTAGAAAAATTCTTCCACCCTAAAGATGGGGTGGAAACCACCCCCAAGGTTTTAGCGTACACCGGCATGATGTAGAAAATGATCCTTGGGCTATTCCCTACCCTCTGTGAAAATTTCACGTAATTCCATGCAGGACGAAAAAATTGCGAGCCAGAATGCTTCATTTCCTGTACTATATGTGAGATGCATGCTTTCAAAACGAAGTTTATTAGTAATGGTTTTCCAAGATTCAGACATTGCTCATATAGTTCAACACCGTCAATTTGTCGCTGGTACATTTAAGTTTTGGAAGCAAGCTAGTTGCGTTTAAATGGCTCTTCCTTATTATGGATATTTCAATCAAATCCTAAATTTCCTGTATTTTCATTATTAATATAAATTGCAGAACTAAAGTTTCAAAATTTAGAAAATTCACTTATGGGACGTAATAACTTCGTCCTTTCGCCTTTCAGTTTTGTCCTTCGTTAGGTTGCTTAGGAAACACTTCCGTGGTTGACATTCATTAGAAGTCAATTAGAGTAATAACCATTCAGTCTGATTTATTTCTTGGCTTCTGGTTGCTATTCGTATCTTCTATTTTGAGTAGCTAATTTTTTTCTCTATGGCCGTGTTATGTCTAAAGCACTTATTTCCCAAGAAAAACGAATCAAATATCGCGACACTAACTGCCGAGTTAACCTTTATTATTGAGTTGCTTTTCATGAAGGTACTGTCAGGGTAGTAAGGATGGTCGTTGGAACTTTTTAAAGGAAACAAAGCTTTTACCGTTAACCTTCTTTATAGCGATTTTAATTCATGACTATTACATTTACAATATCATTTAAAGAAAGTTCTCCTGAGACTCAGATATTTTAGGTAATCAATCATATAAGAATATGCAAAATGCTCTATCTGTGCATTAATATTTCAAATCAAATCAAATCAAATCAAAATAGCTTTATTTGAGAAAAATACATATGCGTATTTAATAGATAGCGTCACAAAGTATGGCAAGAGAAAAATCATTACAAATAAAATCCTAAAAGTCTAAGTTTAAAATATTATAAATATATATAAGACGTGTACATATTACATTACAAAAGATCAAAATCACTTTAAAAATAACATAACATTGAATTAAAAAGTTATCAATAAAATAGAAATAACCATTATCCAACTGAAAAGAAAATCCGACTGAATAAGATAAGAAAATCACCCATCTGAGAGAAACTCGGCAACACTGTAAGGTTCTTTCTGAATCAAGTGTTTAAATACTGATTTTTTTTAATGTAAGGAGTTTTCAATTAATTTCAGGTCTTGTGGAAGTGTATTGAAGTATTTAATACAGGAGTACATTGGACTGCGTCTATAAAGTGTGAGTCGATGTAATGGTATATTATAGTTTATTGACCTGGTGTTGTGGTTATGTGCCGATACTTATGCAAAAATACTACACACTCATAGATATGTAGACCAGCCAAAGTCAATAGGTTATTTTCTCTGAAAATTCCCTCACATGACTCCAGCCTGTGCATACCCAACATAAGACGCAAGGCCCTTTTTGTATTATAAAAATCCTTGTAGCATTAACACTATTTCCCCATATCAGATTACCATATCGAAGGATTGAACCAAAATTTGAATGATACAAGTCAGCAAGATAGGGAGATCAACATAATTCCTCAGCACACGCAGAAGATAGCAGCAGGCATTAAGTTTGCTAGACCCATACTCAACCTCCCTCTCCCATCCAAGGTGACAGTCAATGTACATACCAAGGAATTTAGATTCCGATGATAAAGGCATATCCCGTGAAAATAAGCTGACACTGTCAGGACAAGCCGCAGTTGATTGTCTTGTTTTGAAAAGTATGAAATTTGACTTTTCAGCATTTAGCAAAAGGCTATTGCTCTCAAACCATACTTCAGCGGACTTCAAGCTGTCTGTCGCACCCGTTACATCATCCACCGAGCTCCCCCTACCAATATACTGGTGTCATCGGCATAGTTTTCAATGGAGACCACTTTACTTGACAACTTGCTCCCTAAGGGCCGGTTTATCAATGCAGGGTTAGGTAGAGTTATCCCTGAGGTAGTGACTAACTGTGAGGTAAATCACATAAAAGTGTTTATTGAGCTCAAGGTAACGGTTAACTTAGATGCAAAGTGGTTATATTATCTTCCACCCGAAAGTACGAGTTTGTATATTTACCTCGGAGGTTAGATTTGGCGCACGCGTATAACTTGAAATTCAAAACCACTTTTAATTAAACTTCTCGGGTATATAACCTCAAAAGTAATAGTTTGTAAGATTGTGTTAACTAAAGAAATAGAGTATGTTTTGAAGAAAAATGGAAGCATTTGATGATTTATATGACGACGATGAAGACTTGTTAGAATTTCTAGAATATGAACGGAGACCATACACTTAAAAGCCAAGAACAAATCCATTTTAAGAATTAGATGAGGTGGATTTTTAATAAGATTCAGGTTAATAAAGCACACTGTTCTGTTTTTGTTGGGCTTAATTGAAGAGCAAATTGAGAGCTTTACGGACAGGAATCATTCAGTGACCCCTATAAATAAACTATTACTAACATTAAGGTTTTATGCTACTGGGAGCTTTTTGATTACACTAGCAGGTTTTATGTGTGCATCAAATAAGAGCTTTCTCATGAGAGGTAAAATTGGTAGAACATGATTTTGCACTTTTCTCCATTATTCTCACAAAATATAAAATGATCAAAATCTCTCACTACTAGCTTGCATTGGTTTGAAATTTTAAATGGTTAGGTTATATTATTTCCCCTCCAACTTATTCTGATCACTTGTTGATTGGTTAAACTATCATTTTCGACCAATCATAATTAAGTACCAACCGGCATCGTTGTCAACAGCTGTCTGGGATATTATATCCTAGAGGTAACTACCTCGCAGATAAATTGACGATGATAAACGATCAAAGCGTTGCCACCAACTTTGCCCCGAAGGTAGATTTATCCGCAGGGTAGGTACCTCCCAGATTTAACCCTGCATTGATAAACCGGCCCTAAGTCATTGATATAACATATGAACAGAAACGGGTACTGAACTAAGAAATATTGCGATGGCCGGTGTGTTTCCATTAACAATTGCCAGCATCATCGTAGCGTTTTTTCTCGTTCAATGAACTTAATTAATTTCTTATAATCACAGTATGTGAATATATCCATATTTCATTAATACAATGACAAAAACCGGCCCTTTTTGTTCGGTCCTCTATTGCCACGTTGAGTTGCAGCATCCTAGACGTTGGTTGAATTATTACGTATTGTTTGTTCCATAAAACCATATATCAGATTTTACATATGCAATGACTATTCTTTCTTCTTGAAGTTGTTAGAGTGATTGAAGATTTACATCCTTTCTTCAGCCTAGGATATCGTGAATATGAGATATATCATGTTAATTTTTAGATATATCTTAATACATTGCTCATTTATCCAGTTGGCTAACTACACAGCTTTCTTTGGGCATAGCTAATTGTTTACTGATGCTCCTTTCTGTTGAAACAATGTATAAATTTGGTATATTATTGAGACCTGGTAATGTATTTCGAGATATCTTCATTTCTTAATGAAATTTTATTAATATCATGGTGAAGAGTAAAACCACGTCAAAACTTGCAGGTTAAATACCTCAATAAAGGGAGTGGAATTCTTTATGTAATATCTGGAAAGGTCAACAGGAGAACGTAATATCGACAAGACTTATTCACTCATAAGTAAGGAGTAAGTTCAGGATCCAAGAGCCCTGATTGTGAGACATACTGTAACTTCTTGGCTTTAGAATTTTTGATAGACTAAAGTGCGGTAGAACATAAGTATTTGTAATATACGAAAACGGTTGTATATTACAGTTCATTAGTTTGTGTTATTTCATTTAACAAAACAATAATAGAAATAATTATTTTCTTTTGTAATAACGTAAATTGCTCAAATTTCCATCACCATTATGAGCGTCTAGCACAAACTTATAACCACTAGGCGAACTTGAATTATTATTTTGTGTAAACAAATACAATACAATATAATATAGAAAATAATTATACACTCTGCTTCAACAATATTTTTTGACTTTATGAATTAATTTGGGCGTCAAGTGATCAAATGACGTAACAAGACATTACTCTTTTTATTTTTTTTCATAAATAATCATTCTATATAATGGTAAATCTACAGAATAAGATGAGAAAATTGTTACTCACTCATCAGGAAATTTATTGATGTAATTTAGAACAGACCCCTCTATATAGCCTTGTTGGTTATGTTCTGGCAAGTCCATATACCTCTCTGTATACCCTGTATCGTAAAGATTCCAATTTGTCACAGGAGCACCCGCAATAGCAATCTTGAACACATCAGGATGCTGAATGAGACCCATCAAACTTAGATAGCCGCCTGGAAAAAAAAAGAAATAGCCTAGAGTCCATAAACACAAAAAGGAACCACAAAAACTGTAGAATACATTTGCAATATTTGAATATGTCGTTAAAATGTAAAAATTAATAATGATGAAAATATTTAATTATCTATCTTCACATACATTATCACTAGCAAAAAGATTTACTCCAATTTCAATATCTCAATAATTTAATCACCCATTGACTCCTGAAACTGAAGAAAAACTGTTTTTAAAATATACGTTTTTAGAAAAAGATACTATCACTTACTTTGGTTAGAGTGGAAAATAAAATTGTTCAAAGAAAATACCAATCTTCTTGGTCGAAACCGATAAATCTCAACTTTGTCAATATCAGCAGAAAATGTAACCGACCAAATACCTTAGTCCAATTATTAATAACTGCGTAACCGACATGACGAAAGTAGAAACATAAAAAAAATTATAATATCCTAGATCTGATGGACACAACGAGGAATTACTAATTCAAGAAGTATAAAAGTAAAATTGTTAATACTTTAAGTGATCGATTAAATAATTTGGTGTGATTGAAAAGTTATTCAACTTTAAAACAAACATATATTTTTTATAAGAAGTTCCACTATGAATAGTCAAGAGGTCACTGTCTATGTGTAAATATTGGTTTATTTTGATAATTCAAGTTATGTACACTCTCAGTGCCTTTACTTGCGCTACCCTTTCATTACATTATTAGAAACTAATGGTATGTTTTTACATACCATTAGTTTCTAATAGACATAGATAAATAAGAAGACAACAATATTTTACTAAAAACTTTAATATTTAGTGAACATTTTGGTGGTCTTAGGATGTCACAGCAGGAATGTTATAAGTTCATTAAGCCCTGTGTGATAAGGGAAGAAAAAGGAAAATTATTTGGATTTCCATAAGGAAATAATATGCAGCGATTGTACTGCTGCAGTAGCCGGAGAAATTCGAATTATTCCAAGAGTATCGAAAACAACACTTTTTCTTTGCCCCAGCTGCAAGAATACGATTAAAAAACTCCCTGATTTTCAGAAGAAAAAATAGTTGACAGCCTGGAAAAACTAAAAGAAGTAGACAGCCTTAAAAAGTCTATAGAAAGGAGAATAAAAGAAAATGAAAGATTGAAAGACGAGCCATCAAACATGAAGAAGGAAATAAAACAGGTGGACAAAAAAATTGCTGGGGGGCAAAGTTATGCTGAAACATTGAAGAAGCTTGAGAAAAAAGTGGAAACCATAAAATCCCTGGTGGACAAAGGGTCGGAAGCAGATGTTGGAAGAAACCTTGTTCGAAATGAAGGAGAGAGAGAGAGAGACATGCTGGTGACATATTTTTTTGCCGTGAATGAATCAGAAAAGGATGATAAGGTGAAGATAACAAAGACAAGATTACTTTTCTGATCTAAAAAATAAATGCAAGTTTGCTTGAGGAGGCTTAAATCTTTAGACTCGGAAGGGAAATGCCAGGCAAAAAAATCATCATCAAGTTAGCAGCGGAGTTATTCAAGGCTCAACGATATGACTTCTGCTCTTTAGAGCATATCTCTTTGATCTGATCTTGTGGATCTTATTGAAACACAAATGAAAAATTTTGCTGATGACGGTAAAATATACGCAAATGCTTGTCTATACGCAGATCAGTTTAAAAGAGGTCGAGGAATGGTCCAGTACATGGGGAATGAAATTGAATAAATCTAACTGCATAGTATTAAGAATTTGTCCAAACAACCCAAATGAAGAATACATATTGAATAACACAGTATTGTTAGTAATGAATGAGCAAAATGACCTGGGCATTACACTGACTGCAGATTTAAAATGGGAAAACCATATTGTAAATATCGCTAAAAAGGACAACTCTTTTGTCCATCTTATAAAGCAGGCATTCAAAGACCACTCATTATAAATAATTGCAAAACTATATAAAAACTATATTGTGCCAAAAATAGAGTATGCTTACACAGTATGCAACCCATATTATGTCAAAGATATCGAGATCCTGGGGAAAATACAGAGAAAAGTTACCAAGATACTCACTGAACTGCGGGACCTACCTTACCCAGAAAGAATGAAAATACTGCAGTGGACAACACTAAGGGAACGGAGACATAGAGGAGACCTTATAGAGGCTTACAAAATAATTGGTGGACACTATCATTGCGAAATTAAAAACATCTTTCATCTTAACCAGAACATGCATCTTCGAGGACACTCTATGAAATAGAAAAAAAGAGCTGCTAAACTCGAAAGAAAGAACTTCCTAACCAATCATGTGGTATATTCATGGAATATGATGATGAAAGATGATACAGTGACTGCAGCAAATGTTAATGTCTTTAACAACCGGTTGGATAAAGAACTAAAGCAAAGTGCAGCAAGAATGATCCATTATAGTGCATAATGAATGTTTAGTGTAAACAACTAGTGAGAGGCTCCATCGCCTATTAAACGGATCCGTGAAAAATATAGATCGATGAAAATATAGATCCCCGAACCCCGATGAGTGCTAAGCTCGTCCCTGCCTCTGTCGAACGGTACGCGACGTGTCAAGTGCTAAGCCCGTCCCTGCCTCCGTCGAACGGTACGCGATCTGTCAAGCTCGCGATCGTGCTTGGTAGGAACTCGTTGCCGCGTCGTTAGACCTCGCGCGTCCGATAACTTTCCATCGGAGTTAACACCGTCCAATTACGCGTTCGAAAGCCGGTCACGTGATATTTGGTTCCTTTGATGGAAAAATAGTTTCCGGTAAGCGAATTTCGGAGAATAGCCTAAACACTACAAAAAGGTTCGAGGCGGTCGACGTGGCCCTTTGGCTCCGCGATTCAGGGTCGATCTCCTTATCTCGGCTTTATAAGTTCGCGTTCATTCTTTACGGTCCAAAACGGCAAACCAATTATTTATTTAGTATATATGTATACAACACATGCTAGGAAACAATAGACTCATCGGTTTGCTGCTTGCTATTGGTCAATCACAGAATTACAGGTAACCTTACCAATTAAACAATTTATATTTCCCATTTGTCTAATGTGAGTCTTTCAAGATATTAATCAAACATTAAGTGATTTGATTAGTAATTTTTTTGAGAAAAGAACAATAGAACATCTCGCCCACAAGAATAACAGTTAGTTTCATGATTTAATATAATCTACTAAACATGATTTTAGTCATTTGACCAAATTAAACGTTTCTATATTGTTAACGTACAAATATTCGGTTTTCAAATGGATAATCAGTTTTTCTTAAATCTTACTACTTTACTTTAATTCGACTTACCATAGGACCAGCCATGAATAGCTACTCGTGTCAAGTCTATGTAACCCAAAGTATCAGAAAGCCAATGCAGGACTTCTACTTGATCGTTTAACTCTAAAGTACCCATTCGGCCTTTGATGTGACCCTCAAAATGCAGTCCTCGATGTTGAGATCCTCGTGAATCAATCGCTACCACGATATATCCCCTAGCAGCCAGCATGTGCATTCTGAGTTGCCTCATACCCTAAAAATATTAATACAATGATGAATGTGAAAAGTACGAAATAAAGGAATATATTTCCTGAAAAAAAGTATCAAGACAAACCTGTTCTATATTACTTGTTTTATCAAAGGTCTTCAAAAAAATATCCTGTTATTAACATACATTGATTTTGTATGATGTTCTTCCCGAACATTCGCCCAAGGGTAGATAAATTCATAAAAATATTGCATATCAGTCAAATTCTACAGTTCAGAATGATCTCAGATTTCACTTATGAAATAATTTTAATATCTATAATGAAAGAAACTTCTGTGTGCACAGATAAAAGAATACAGCATATTTCTGAACTGTTCAGTAATAATTTATTTACAAAATAGATTATGGTTTCACAGTATATCAATATAACTTCTGAATGTAAACCTTTATACAATAAAAGAATTATATTAATTATAAAATTAATTTTTCAACAATTATATAAATTAGTTTTCATTTTGTGAAATTCCAATTGAATAAATTAGAGTTTAAAAAAACCAATAAAATACGCTTTAATAGCAAACCGAACTAAAAAGTACAAAATAATTTATTTTATTGTTAAAAAACGTAGGATACTTTTCACTAAATTTTTCAAAAAAAAACTCGAATTACTGATGTAGAAGGCTACCAATGAAATATTTGTAACATTTGATATTAAGCACCCCTCGCTTTTTTAAAATAAAATGAATAATTTTCTACTTTTTATTTCGTTGTGCTAATAAAATGTGTTTATTTAACTATAATTTATTTTCTAATTTTGTAGTCTCAAACCGGAATCCAGATTAATTAATGTTCAATCTGTAAAATTATAAATTTTTTTATACTGATGATCCTAGTCAGGACATTAGGGCAAAGTGATGAAGTTATAGTATCTTCATTATGGGATTGTGGCAGTATGCATCTTTGCTATCATTCTGTACTATATTTTTGACCATCTCGTTAAACAATTCTTTGTGAAACCTATTATTTTGTGAAATAAACCTAACTTTCTCATAATAAGATTATGTATTAGAATTTGTATTCCATTCTCTATAAGCTACATTGTTTGATGTGAATTCTTTCATTTTTCCTGTTCCAACATATAGACCAGGGTAGATGCCTTTAAAAATGATAAAAAGTGAAAAAAAAATAATAGTAGGATGAAACCCATTGGAGGAGAATATAATAAAAATTTACGGGCGATCTGAGGTCGAGAAGGGGAAGGTGTGAGTTTTTGAGGGTAAAAACGGTTTATCTCGATTTCCGGCGAAACTACAAGTCCTATGTAAAAAAGTCAAATGGCAAAGTTGTAGGTAATAAAAAGATCTACAACTTTTGTATTCACATTTTTTTCACATAACCTCAAAATTTATGTGAAAAATTCAAAAAACAAAGTTTTTGTTTTACAAAAAACGAAGTTTGGTGAAAACTTACCTTGTTATGTCACAAATACACAGTAATTTATTTGATTTGAAATATTTATTTTTTCACCTTATTTTGACTTAATATCGAAAAACCACCCCAATTTTCAATCGAAAATTCTCCCGTCAAAATATCAGCTTTTTTCAAAAAATGAAGTTAATATTTAATAAGACATCTACAATATTTTGAGAAAGTTGAAGAATCTTCTTTAAATTATATGCGAAGATGTCTATTTATTGCTATTTCAAGATAACTTATATACCAGTGACCTACGGAAAAGAATACAGTCACAAGGATTTTCCTGTAAACAAGTAGAAGATGCTGATGCTGACATTATCAAGACCTCCATAGAAATTACCAGAGATACTAATAAAACTATCATTGTTGTGGGTGAAGATATTGATTTTTTGATCCTTTTGAATCAATCAAAGTCAAATAATCATGACACTTATTTTCTCAAACCAGGCCCTGGAAATGTAAAAGATCTACTTTTCACGTCTAATAGTTTCAAATATGAACCCTTCAAAAATATTGCATTTCTGCACTGTTTTTCTGGTTGCGATACAACATCTGGATTTGTAAGAAAAGGCAAGAAAAGTATCATAAATTCATTATTAGACCATAAAAATTTATCAAATTTGGCCAATATTTTTTATAAAAAAGATGCAAGTAAAGATGATATCGAAAAAATGGATTACAATTAATCAAATCTATTTATCAATGTAAAAATGATAAAATAACACTGAATCAATTAAAATTTCAAAAATATCACTTGGCAAAAATTAAATCATCTTTCATATTGGCAAACCTACAGAAGGAGCAGCAGAACAACATTGTTAGAGGGCATATTATCAGCTTCAAACTTGGTTGGGTAACAAACTGACAGCAACAGATTGGGGCTGGAAGCAACATCAACGTGGCATTATGCTCAAATTTACAGAAAAGGAATTAATTCCGGAAATATTGCTAAAAACTATTTTGCTGCAGCTGTGAAACTGGATGTAACAGAAGGTGATGGTCATGAAGATTTCGAAGATCTACTAGAATCGGGAAGGTTTGTCGAATCTTACGATGAAGAAATGCCATCAAAGAGACAAAAACTAATGGATAAGTGATTAGAATTCAAGATGAGGTGTTTATAAATAACAAGATTAATGTATTAAAAAATATTATAATGAATAACGTAATCAGAATAAAGTATCTGAATTCAGTAGTACGATTTACATGTATATTTATATATTATGAGATTTTTTATGAGATAAATGTAATTAGAATTTCAACTTTTCAATTGAAAAAAATTGCAACAGTCACATTTTTTTGATGAAATTTTACATAATGATTGATTAAAAAATTCCAATTCGAGATTTTTCGATTTTTTGCATTTTCTGAGAACATTTACTATAGTATATATTTTTTTTCACACCATTGGAAAGTAGAGATTTCAGCGAAATGAAAGAACAACTTTTTGAAAAAAGCTGATATTTTGACAGGAGAATTTTCGATTGAAAATTAGGGTGCTTTTTCGATATTAAGTCAAAATACGGTGAAAAAATAATTATTTCAAATCAAACAAATTACAGTGTTTTTGCGGCTTAAGAAGGTAAGTTTTCAGCAAATTTCGTGAATTTTTTTTTTGTAAAAGATAAAAATCAAAAACTTTGTTTTTTGAGTTTTTCACATCAATTTTGAGGTTTTGTGAAAAAAATGTAAGTACAAAAGTTGTAGTTTTTTTTTATTACCTACAACTTTGCCATTTGACTTTTTTTCCATAGGACTTGTTGTTTTGCCGGGAATCGAGATAAACTGTTATTACCCTTAAGAACTTACCCCCTTCCCGACCACAGATCACCCGTAAATTATTGTTCCTTTCATTTTTATCATATTCTCCTCCTTTTCCAATGGGTTTCATGTTACTATTATTTTTTTTTTGGTTCAAAAATTATCGACCCTGGGCTAATATCTAAATTCGTGAATAAATCAACTTGGCGATTCCTTCTGATGTGATAAAAACCTCTTTTCACAATGAAACACGTTTGAAATAACGTAACTTATATTATCCATGTATATAGTGAATTAATTTGATGTGTTAATTTTTATATAAATTAGTAAAATTCAGATTTTTTCAATCAAAAAACAGCTCTCATGTCTTAAATCCTGAAACCTACCTTGAATGTATTAGTTACCAACTGAACTTCAGGTCCTCCGTAAACATTCAGTACCGTTGGATACTTCTTAGCTGCATCGAAATTGTGTGGCTTGAACACCATGGCATATAATGTGTGTCCCGACATAATCTGATGTGTGTAAAGATCAGGACAGTAACAACTGTTAGGCGGCGGACTAGATTCCAATAAATAGCCTAGAGGGGTTAGTGTGATAACATCTACAGTCCAATCCGAGTGTGAGATTCCGAACACTTGGCAGGCCTGCGGTTTCCTTATATTACTGTACAAAGTTACCATCATCGTCAATTCCTGAAATTAAATTTCTTTTAATTTTAATTTTTGTATTGATTGCAAATCGATTTTAGTTATCTGAATAAGTCTTCGGTAATTGACCATATATCATAAAATTTATAGTGGGATGTGTTAGCTGGTATTATGAACCTTAACAATGATTTAAAATATACCGTTGGAAAGCGAGTTTTATTTTCATTGATAATCATTGACAATTTGGTTAAATATCAAAATACAAACCAGAGTTATATACAGAAATGTAGAAGCGTGTCACAAAACTTTAGCAGCTTTATTTATTACAACTCCGCCAGTAAAATTTGTGCCCCGGGCTTTTTAGACTCTTCTACCCATGTACTATTTGAATCCAAAGGGGCGAATTGGTCGTCGCCAGATATAAAGTTTTTTCAACTATCTTACTCTACTATTAAGATATAAAACCCAAACACTTTTCTAGCAAATTATTAATAATTTATTTAATAAGTATAGTTTATTAATAAGTATAGCACAGGGGTCTCTACTGGGCCCACTCTTATTCCTAATATATATATATATATATATATATATATATATATATATATATATATATACAGGGCGTTCCAACGAAAACTTGACCCCCCCCTGTAAGTCAGAAACGGACGTGTGATCGAAAATTTCAAAGAACACGTCAATTCTCTAATATGGAAATCATACCCGAAACTTCACCCCCTTGCGGTCAGCAACTACCCCCATATTTTTTTCAATGGCATGAGGGGTCGAGTTATATATCATTTTTTTCGGAATTGGTTCATTTGTTATTGAGAAATTAAATGTTGAACGTTTCATTTAAGAAAAAACAGAAAATTCGCTGTCGCGTATCTAACTGAGGAAATTAACAACAAATAGTATCAATAGAAACAACTCTACTAAGCCTAAACATCTAGAAGAGCTGCGACAGAGAATTGTTCGGGAATGCCGATTGCTGACTCTGGACATCTTTTATAATGTAAGGAACGCTTTCGAAAGTAGACTGTATTATGGTATGGAAGTAAGTGGAGGTCATTTTGAACAATTTATCCGTTGATTTTGTTTCCATTGATAGTATTTTTTGTTGAATTCCTCAATAAAATAAACGACAGCGAATTTTCTGTTCTTCTTAAATAAAACGTTCAACATTTAATTTCTCAATAACGAATAAACCAATTTAGAAAAAAATCACAGAGGTAATAGAGGGACAAAACACCTTTCAAATGATGTATCACTCGACAGTAGAAACCCTTCACCCAGAGCCATTAAAATTGATTGATGATGACAGTTCCAGGAATTCGTCTATTGTTATACATGACAGGTCATAAATCATGGCAGTTCTATTGTTCGAGGGCAGGTGTGCAGTCTTTTGTTATACCCGATCTTTTGTTAGACCAGGTGTTCGGGGCAGGACCGTATTAACTAATGATTGATGGAGTTGAATTTTTTTCACAATTTTAGACCGAAATTCGTAAATCGTATGAAATCCACCCCTGACATTAGATATGTGTGCAGGTATTTCTAAGAAAACACACACAAAAGGTTGACGCTAATATCTCTTCACAAAAGCGGGTGGCAGGTCTCTTGTTTGGGTGCAGGTGTGCGGTCTATTGTTATGCCAGGTGTTTCTTTTGTTAGGACCGGTCTATTGTTCCTATTGTTCGGGCCGGTCTATTGTTCCTATTGTGCGGTGCAGTCTTTTGTTCCTATTGTTCGACCAGCTCTTTTGTTAGGGCAGGTGTTAGGGACCGTATTAACTAATGATTGATGGTCGTTGAGAATTGAATTTTTCTTCAAATTTAGACCAAAATTCGTAAATCGTATGAAATCCACCCCTAACATTAGGTAAGTTATTCAACGGGTACAGGTATTTCTAAGAAAACACACACACAAACGGTGGAATAATACCACAAAACTTGGAGGGGGTAAGGGCTTAAAAACAGCTCACTGCAAACAAATAGGCAGTTATTCTTCAATATCTACCAGCAGTTGAATACCATGTACAGTAAAAACGAGACTGTTCGATCGCAAAGATGGCCGTCGAAATCGGCGAAATCAAGGAAAGCAGTGCAAGAAACGGGAACTCAGAAGAAATACACCACCGGCTACCACTACACGCCGCAAACGTCATCAATAGATGGTAATTACAGTTCAACAAACATGGTTCCTTATCCTGAAGATGTGTACCACAACACCGTAAATCGTAGGATGGAGCGTGAGATGCATCGGCTCGTGAGTGAAGACATATACAATTTGAATCTCTCAGGCAGTAAATATGTAAGCATCGGTCTGGATCCTTTCAATGATTTTCAATGTTTACTTAGAATATGTCGACATGGTTATCTTGATTTCATTTCATTCACGAAAAAAGAAGTAGATGAACTTACTGTTAAAATGCCTGGGATACTGAAGGAGTTAGCGAAAAACAGCGAAATTGAAGTATATCTGGATACAATTGGATTTTATTCACTGTATTCTACATGTAACAACGTGTTGATATTCAAGGAAAGTAACTTCCCAAAACTTTTTCTGGCTGTTGATTCTTTAAAAACTCTTGCAGCAGGCATGAATCTCTTTGTACGGAAGATGGATGAAAAAATTGAAAGTGACGATGCTATTACCCGGTATTGCACAATTGATTATTTCGCAGATTTCATTCTCACTGAAATGCGTAAGCAACATTTACGTGTAATCGATATACAAACTTGTGCTGAATTCATAAAATTGAGTTACAATGACTCACCCCATATGTATGAATTGCTTGTAAAATATTATTATAATATTGAGAATATTGTATTGGATAGTGTAAGCTGGTAGATATGTTATTGTATATATAGATATATGATTAAATGTATTATATAAAAATAAACTTAATCAGAAAATTTATTTATCTAATTACAAACCTTTTTACTTGAAACACTAAATTATTAAAAAAATGTAATTTGAACCATTCGTTTACATGCATTATAACAGGTCTCTCATACTAGAGGAAAAAGAGTACACATATAAATTTTTAAAAAACCTAAATCCCATGTGTGATAAATCAGTTGTAAATATCGTATATTATTACGATGAATGACGGACTGCTTTTTGAATAAAAAACTTTTCATATGAAATATAGACAAAACCTCCTAGTGTTTAAAAATTATGATACTAATACGATCAATATTATATAAATAAATTGATAGGAAGTTAAGTATTATGTATTTAATTCAACTTAGATTATAAATTATAACCCATACTTTGTATGAAGTAGTAATAAAGTTAAATTATTAATTCATTCTATTATTCTACATTGAAAATTTAATAATTTTATAATTGTATGAACACTTTTAAACAATCACATACCTTGCCATGCCAAAAAAAAAAGCCCACACATATCTATACTAAACAGATAAAATTATTATTGAATATATGATTCATGCATTCATTGTATAAATGATTTATCCATGCGTTCAATTTGGTGAATATCGAAATTAAATAACTTATGCAATTTTTATAAGATTCATGAAATTTTTTCATCTGGAATATTTAATTTTTTGTAAAAACACGTTCGTACAATACGTTTTGAATAGGATTTGCATATCCTACCTCTCTTGTGGGTGTCTACGTAGCCAAATTTCAAGTTAATCGGGTGTATAATATATATATATATGTTAACGGTATCCCTATACACCCCCTTTACGCTCCCCATCATTGATGTAAATATCGTATATTATTACGATGAACGACGGCCAGCTTTTTGAATACAAAAACTTTTCAAATAAAATATAGACAAAATCTCCTAGTGTTTAAAAATTATGATGCTTATACGATACTTTAGAATGTTTCACTGTAGAAATAGAAAGAAATAATAATAACACTCTCTTGAAATTGCATATTGGTTTGAAATATGGAATAAGAGATTGCTTTTCAAATATAAATAACAGTATTCGACTTTAAAACTATGCAAATGAAAAACGCTATATAAAATATCGAACGAACATAAATGTTAAACTTTTTCATATAGGTAAGAAACCCACATTACTTTACTTTCCACGACCCCCCACCATTGCTCTATGCTTACCTGTTATTATGCAATCTCCGAAAATTACCGAAGAAACCCGAACTTCTGTACACGATTGTTGCGAATAAAAGCGTCTAAAATATTAGAAATAAAGATATCCGGTAATTATAAACATATAATAGTACCTAGTCCTCCAAAATGAAATTGTGCATTTCATATTGCTTTAATCATTTATATTGGCCAAACTCATAAACTTATCAATCAAAACTGTTATTCAATCAAATCTTTTTAGATGTAATTACGAACAAAAATCTGAAATTTCATAAAACCTATTAGGTAATTATATGAATATAAATAATTAATTGAATTTATGATTCCTGGTTACCTTTTACTAATGATTTGTATATTCAATTTGGTGAGATTGAATAATTTATTGAACTTTTGTCATATAAGATTCACAAATTTTTTTATGGAAGAACAAAATAATTTAAGTAACTATTTTCCTATAAAATGCATGAAATTCATCAGGTCCATCAGATTTTATTTTTTTGATTGGGCAGAATGCGAAATTTTTTATTATAGATCTCATATTTTCTTTTTTAGACAAAACCTCCTAGTGTTTAAAAATTATGATACTAATACGATCAACATTATATAAATAAATTGATAGGAAGTTAAGTATTATGTATTTAATTCAACTTAGATTATAAATTATAACCCATACTTTGTATGAAGTAGTAATAAAGTTAAATTATTAAGTCATTCTATTATTCTACATTGAAAATTTAATAATTTTATAATTGCATGCATACTTATAAACAATCACATACCTTGTCATGTCGAAAAAAAAATCCCACACACATCTATACTAAACGGATAAAATTGTTATTGAATATATGAGTCCTACATTAATCGTATAAATGATTTGTCCATGCATTCAATTTGGTGAACATCGAAATTAAATAACTTATGCAATTTTTATAAGATTCATGAAGAACAAAATAACTTAGGGAACTTTATTACAGAAAATTTATTTATCTAATTACAAACCTTTTTATTTGAAACACTAAATTATTTTAAAAAATGTCAAATATTAGGAGTAAATAAAACGTAGACGATAAATGTATACGATTGATGAATATCTTAAAATCATAACATTACTAGAAATACTGTTTTAGAAAATATAAACATGTATTCGATTAGGAAAGAATAAAATATAGAGGATAAACATATCCAACGATAAGTATATTTTTATGAAATAAAAGAATTCTTTTTGAATATAAATAATTTTATTTGAATTTAGAACTCTACATATGAAAAACGCTGTATAAAATGATGCTCAATGTTTTTTCTGAGAAATTGTTCAATTACTTACGCAATTATTAAATCTGGTAAAACATATGAATTACATAACTTGCTTGTGAAACATAAAACTACTTTTGAAAGATATGAAACTTTATTACCAAATTTGGCAGAAAGTTCATAAAATATATTTCACAACTTGAAAAGTTGGGTAGGCTATCGAAATTTTCAGGAAGCAGACGTCTTTTATTAAATTGTACCTATTATAATTAAGATTCTGGTTGCTACACTATATGATAATTTTGATAACGTGCTATTTTTTCTAGGGATCTGAAATTCGTTCACAAAACTCTTGAATTTTTAGGAAGTTTTTCCCGTTGATCGCAAAAACTGTTGAAAAAGATTTTCCGAAATATCATTACATACCTTTGAAAGTACTATTCCATATATTAAGTTTTGATCATTAATTACTACAATTAGATGACCATCAGCTATTTTCTAGTTTTAATTTCAAAAATTGAATTTACGTATTCTGCAAATAACCCGTCCTTTTGTTTCTTGAAAAATCAAAAATTGATATGATTGAAACTTTTTTCGTATACATGAAACGGTTCGAATGCTTAAATTGACTTTATGGAACTTTTTTTCATATAAGATTCACAAAAATTTTAATGGAAAAACAAAAATAACTTTGCATGCAATAAGATGCCTGAAATTTTTTTCATCAGATTTTATTTCTTACGGCTTGCTCAGGGAACGCATTCATAAGTGAAAAAATTTTGAATTTGTATTATTTTATCATTGACAGTTTACACGCGATCTAAGTTATATTTGATAAACTCACTAGAACGTATGCTAATCTGTGAAAAATGTTAGTATGTTTCTTTGCTCTTATTAGTGGTTTCTGATGATGCCGTCCTCGTTGAATACGCTGATTGTTCACCTGTTGTGCTTCCAAGTTGGTTGAAGTGAAGTGGAGGGAGTCTCTATGAACCAACCTTACCACTTTCGACTAGATATGCACGTTTCTGGTCGATCACAACAATAAAGCACTTGCACGTTATCGATTAATGTTCACTGTTCCGATTATTCGGATTTATTGATCAATATCCGTATCGAATGACCAAATGTTGAGCGTTATAGAGTTGTGGCCTGTATATGTACGTTTTTTATAGATAAACACCATGGTGTATTTAGATATATATTTTATGTTAAAATTGAGATGATATATACACAAGGGTGACTAAGAATTGACGTCCTGTTACTGTCTCTTAGCGTCTCTTGTTCGTATTTTCGCTACCTGATCCTACCATGGCACACCCTAAAAGCCAGGGCAGGGATAACAATTTTTTTGCGTTCTAACTTATTTCGTCGTTCAAAAATATTTTTAATCATTGCAACAGGTTTTTGTACTGATATGCGACACTTTTTTGCAAAAGATATCTGAGCGATGCAAAAAAAATTAACATATGCATAGTTTAACTGTTGCGATGATTAAAAATATTTTTGAACGACGAAATAAGTTAGAACGCAAAAAAATTGTTATCCCTGCCCTGGCTTTTAGGGTGTGCCATGGTAGGATCAGGTAGCGAAAATACGAACAAGAGACGCTAAGAGACAGTAACAGGACGTCAATTCTTAGTCACCCTTGTGTATATATCATCTCAATTTTAACATAAAATATATATCTAAATACACCATGGTGTTTATCTATAAAAAACGTACATATACAGGCCACAACTCTATAACGCTCAACATTTGGTCATTCGATACGGATATTGATCAATAAATCCGAATAATCGGAACAGTGAACATTAATCGATAACGTGCAAGTGCTTTATTGTTGTGATCGACCAGAAACGTGCATATCTAGTCGAAAGTGGTAAGGTTGGTTCATAGAGACTCCCTCCACTTCACTTCAACCAACTTGGAAGCACAACAGGTGAACAATCAGCGTATTCAACGAGGACGGCATCATCAGAAACCACTAATAAGAGCAAAGAAACATACTAACATTTTTCACAGATTAGCATACGTTCTAGTGAGTTTATCAAATATAACTTAGATCGCGTGTAAACTGTCAATGATAAAATAATACAAATTCAAAATTTTTTCACTTATGAATGCGTTCCCTGAGCAAGCCGTAAGAAATAAAATCTGATGAAAAAAATTTCAGGCATCTTATTGCATGCAAAGTTATTTTTGTTTTTCCATTAAAATTTTTGTGAATCTTATATGAAAAAAAGTTCCATAAAGTCAATTTAAGCATTCGAACCGTTTCATGTATACGAAAAAAGTTTCAATCATATCAATTTTTGATTTTTCAAGAAACAAAAGGACGGGTTATTTGCAGAATACGTAAATTCAATTTTTGAAATTAAAACTAGAAAATAGCTGATGGTCATCTAATTGTAGTAATTAATGATCAAAACTAAATATATGGAATAGTACTTTCAAAGGTATGTAATGATATTTCGGAAAATCTTTTTCAACAGTTTTTGCGATCAACGGGAAAAACTTCCTAAAAATTCAAGAGTTTTGTGAACGAATTTCAGATCCCTAGAAAAAATAGCACGTTATCAAAATTATCATATAGTGTAGCAACCAGAATCTAAAATTTATTCGGTACAATTTAATAAAAGACGTCTGCTTCCTGAAAATTTCGATAGCCTACCCAACTTTTCAAGTTGTGAAATATATTTTATGAACTTTCTGCCAAATTTGGTAATAAAGTTTCATATCTTTCAAAAGTAGTTTTATGTTTCACAAGCAAGTTATGTAATTCATATGTTTTACCAGATTCAATAATTGCGTAAGTAATTGAACAATTTCTCAGAAAAACATTGAGCATCATTTTATACAGCGTTTTTCATATGTAGAGTTCTAAATTCAAATAAAATTATTTATATTCAAAAAGAATTCTTTTATTTCATAAAAATATACTTATCGTTGGATATGTTTATCCTCTATATTTTATTTTTTCCTAATCGAATACATGTTTATATTTTCTAAAACAGTATTTCTAGTAATGTTATGATTTTAAGATATTCATCAATCGTATACATTTATCGTCTACGTTTTATTTACTCCTAATATTTGACATTTTTTAAAATAATTTAGTGTTTCAAATAAAAAGGTTTGTAATTAGATAAATAAATTTTCTGTAATAAAGTTCCCTAAGTTATTTTGTTCTTCATGAATCTTATAAAAATTGCATAAGTTATTTAATTTCGATGTTCACCAAATTGAATGCATGGACAAATCATTTATACGATTAATGTAGGACTCATATATTCAATAACAATTTTATCCGTTTAGTATAGATGTGTGTGGGATTTTTTTTTCGACATGACAAGGTATGTGATTGTTTATAAGTATGCATGCAATTATAAAATTATTAAATTTTCAATGTAGAATAATAGAATGACTTAATAATTTAACTTTATTACTACTTCATACAAAGTATGGGTTATAATTTATAATCTAAGTTGAATTAAATACATAATACTTAACTTCCTATCAATTTATTTATATAATGTTGATCGTATTAGTATCATAATTTTTAAACACTAGGAGGTTTTGTCTAAAAAAGAAAATATGAGATCTATAATAAAAAATTTCGCATTCTGCCCAATCAAAAAAATAAAATCTGATGGACCTGATGAATTTCATGCATTTTATAGGAAAATAGTTACTTAAATTATTTTGTTCTTCCATAAAAAAATTTGTGAATCTTATATGACAAAAGTTCAATAAATTATTCAATCTCACCAAATTGAATATACAAATCATTAGTAAAAGGTAACCAGGAATCATAAATTCAATTAATTATTTATATTCATATAATTACCTAATAGGTTTTATGAAATTTCAGATTTTTGTTCGTAATTACATCTAAAAAGATTTGATTGAATAACAGTTTTGATTGATAAGTTTATGAGTTTGGCCAATATAAATGATTAAAGCAATATGAAATGCACAATTTCATTTTGGAGGACTAGGTACTATTATATGTTTATAATTACCGGATATCTTTATTTCTAATATTTTAGACGCTTTTATTCACAGCAATCGTGTACAGAAGTTCGGGTTTCTTCGGTAATTTTCGGAGATTGCATAATAACAGGTAAGCATAGAGCAATGGTGGGGGGGGGTCGTGGAAAGTAAAGTAATGTGGGTTTCTTACCTATATGAAAAAGTTTAACATTTATGTTCGTTCGATATTTTATATAGCGTTTTTCATTTGCATAGTTTTAAAGTCGAATACTGTTATTTATATTTGAAAAGCAATCTCTTATTCCATATTTCAAACCAATATGCAATTTCAAGAGAGTGTTATTATTATTTCTTTCTATTTCTACAGTGAAACATTCTAAAGTATCGTATAAGCATCATAATTTTTAAACACTAGGAGATTTTGTCTATATTTTATTTGAAAAGTTTTTCTTATTCAAAAAGCTGGCCGTCGTTCATCGTAATAATATACGATATTTACATCAATGATGGGGAGCGTAAAGGGGGTGTATAGGGATACCGTTAACATATATATATATTATACACCCGATTAACTTGAAATTTGGCTACGTAGACACCCACAAGAGAGGTAGGATATGCAAATCCTATTCAAAACGTATTGTACGAACGTGTTTTTACAAAAAATTAAATATTCCAGATGATATTCATGAAAAAATTTCATAAATCTTATAAAAATTGCATAAGTTATTTAATTTCGATGTTCACCAAATTGAACGCATGGATAAATCATTTATACAATGAATGCATGAATCATATATTCAATTTTATCCGTTTAGTATAGATATGTGTGGGCTTTTTTTGGCATGGCAAGGTATGTGATTGTTTAAAAGTATGTACACAATTATAAAATTATTAAATTTTTAATGTAGAATAATAGAATTAATTAATAGAATGAATTAATAATTTAACTTTATTACTACTTCATACAAAGTATGGGTTATAATTTATAATCTAAGTTGAATTAAATACATAATACTTAACTTCCTATCAATTTATTTATAAAATATTGATCGTATTAGTATCATAATTTTTAAACACTAGGAGGTTTTTGTCTATATTTTATATGAAAAGTTTTTCTTATTCAAAAAGCTGTCCGTCATTCATCGTAATAATATACGATATTTACACCTGATCATTTGCATAGTTCTAAAGTCGAATACTATTATTTATATTTGAAAAGTAATCTCTTATTCCATATTTCAAACCAATGTGCAATTTCAAGACAGTGTTATTATTATTTCTTTCTATTTCTACAGTGAAACATTCTAAAGTATCGTATTAGCATCATAATTTTTAAACACTAGGAGATATTGTCTATATTTTATATGAAAAGTTTTTCTTATTCAAAAAGCTGGCCGTCGTTCATCGTAATAATATACGATATTTACATCAATGATGGGGAGCGTAAAGGGGGTGTATAGGGATACCGTTAACATATATATATATATATATATATATATATATATATATATATATATATATATATATATATATATATATATATATATATTATACACCCGATTAACTTGAAATTTGGCTACGTAGACACCCACAAGAGAGGTAGGATATGCAAATCCTATTCAAAACGTATTGTACGAACGTGTTTTTACAAAAAAATTAAATATTCCAGATGAAAAAATTTCATGAATCTTATAAAAATTGCATAAGTTATTTAATTTCGATATTCACCAAATTGAACGCATGGATAAATCATTTATACAATGAATGCATGAATCATATATTCAATAATAATTTTATCTGTTTAGTATAGATATGTGTGGGCTTTTTTTTTTGGCATGGCAAGGTATGTGATTGTTTAAAAGTGTTCATACAATTATAAAATTATTAAATTTTCAATGTAGAATAATAGAATGAATTAATAATTTAACTTTATTACTACTTCATACAAAGTATGGGTTATAATTTATAATCTAAGTTGAATTAAATACATAATACTTAACTTCCTATCAATTTATTTATATAATATTGATCGTATTAGTATCATAATTTTTAAACACTAGGAGGTTTTGTCTATATTTCATATGAAAAGTTTTTTATTCAAAAAGCAGTCCGTCATTCATCGTAATAATATACGATATTTACAACTGATTTATCACACATGGGATTTAGGTTTTTTAAAAATTTATATGTGTACTCTTTTTCCTCTAGTATGAGAGACCTGTTATAATGCATGTAAA
>JARQZK010000921.1:0-37500 GCA_030704885.1 Cynegetis impunctata | reverse complement strand
TGACTTTCAGAAAAAACTTCACGGAACAAAAGTTGCCCAGAATTAGTCAATTCATCGATTTCCGTACTTTCAATGAAAAATTTTTCAATCCCAAGAAGGGGTGGCATCCACCCCAGAGGAAAAGCAACACCCGGCATAGGGTAGACTTTGAAATAGATGGTAAGTAGAACCTAAATCCAAATTTTCATACAAATCGGTGCTGTATGGGATAAATACTTAGTTTATACTTTTTTTACTGTCATTGACTGGACTATTAATGCATTTCTTACTTTTTTCAAATCTCTGTTCTGAAATGAAATATTCCACTGCTATACTATTTTTGAGTAAAAGAGTTATATATTATATATATATATATATATATATATATATATATATATTATATATATATATATATATATATATATATATATATATATATATATATAAATATATATATATTTATATATATATATATTATTTTTATATATATAAAATTATATATATTTATATATATATATATATATATATATATATATATATATATATATATATATATAATATATAACTCTTTTATTCAAAAATAGTATAGCAGTGGAATATTTCATTTCAGAACAGAGATTTGAAAAAAGTAAGAAATGCATTAATAGTCCAGTCAATGACAGAAAAAAAAGTATAAACTAAGTATTTATCCCATACAGCACCGATTTGTATGAAAATTTGGATTTTGGTTCTACTTACCATCTATTTCAAAGTCTACCCTATGCCGGGTGTTGCTTTTCCCTGGGGTGGATGCCACCCCTTCTTGGAATTGAAAAATTTTTCATTGAAAATAAGTACGGAAATCGATGAATTGACTAATTCTGGGCAACTTTTGTTTCGTGAAGTCAATACTTTTAAACTTATTCGCGACTGAAATTGTCGGTTTTCAGGCAAAAAAAAACTCGTTTTCAGATTCTTTTTCGCGAATAAAAGAGAGGGTGATTTTCACTATTTTTTTCCGACGAAAAAATAGGAATCGACATTATTCTCTTCATAACTCGCTTAGTTTTGATGCTAGGAACTTATTTTTATAAAAAATAAAAAAAGAGTTTTTCAAAGGACTTTCAAAAAGGACTCATTAGTTTTTCCCGAAAAGTGCATTGGTTTTTAGTTATTGTACGTAGAAACTTTCCATTTTGGCGATTGAAAATACCAGTCAAATTTCAACAAGCAATAATTCCGTTTGTATTGGGCCTGCATACATCATAAATACATGATTTTCTTTGTTTTTTTATAAGCTATAAATTTGATTATTTTTTCGATTGAAAGCATATTTTTCTAGTTATTTGAGAAAAAGAATCTGAAAAGGTGTTTTTTTTGCCTGAAAACCGACAATTTCACCCGCGCATATGTGGAAAAGTATTCACTTTCCGAAAAAACTTCATAGAACAAAAGTTGCTTAGAATTAGTCAATGTATCGATTTCCGCACTTATTTTTAATGAAAAATTTTTCACCCCCAAAAAGGTGTTTGATCCACCCCCAGGGAAAGCAACCCCCGCCACAGGGTATACTTTGAAATAGATGGTAAAATTTTTTATGAAAATCGGTGCTGTATGGGATAAATACACGGGAAAATGGTCATTGACTGGACTATAATATATTATCATGGGAATGTGATGCGAAATAATTTTCAAGAATTTATTAATAATAATGAAAATTCAATTTTTTTTATGCAACAAATGCACGTTTTTATCAGCAGTTAGCAAATGAAATAGAGTTATGGGAACCGAGTATGTAAACTTTACAAATACAAGCTATCTGAGAGATGCCTACATTTCTATAAAAATATTCAATCAAAAAATATATTGGTCAATTCAGCATAATGAATTCACTTTTATAAAACAATAATTTATATTCAATAAACGGATGTTTTTGAGAACATGGACTCACCTTATTGAAGTATACAGAATGAGAATATCCAGGTCGTGTTAATAATCGTACCTCGCCTGGCCTCCTTAGCGAAACCACATAGAGATGTTTCTCCAGAGGTGTCTCCTTGAGACCCATAAAATAAACTAGTTCCTTCTTTTCGTCCACCCAGATATCTTGAGCAAGTACTTCCCATTCGCCAGAGGTTAACGCTACTTTAGACAATATTCTAGGTTGAAGATACACAAAATCCATCGGCTCTCTAATTTCGCTCACTCCGTTGCTGTGAAGAAAACAAAATATGTACAGGGTGGGCCAAATTGGACACTTTTTAAAGAAAGTCCTAATTTTAAACTAGATAGATGAAAATTGATGGCGGTCTCTGAGGCTCAATTTGTATTACAAACTTAATGGTGAAAACCGCATATCGATTAGACCTGTGTCGATCGTGATTGATCGAATCTTTTTGATTCGATCGCAACCTGTACACGAGTGATGGGATCACGGATTTCTAAAATACCCGATCTTATTCAACCCGATTATCAGTTGACAAGATAAACCAAATTGCACTTCATTTTCATATATTCTTACATAACAGTATATAACTAATTGCTTGCTCATACAATCATTTACATACTTTCATTCATCGCACTTTTTCTTGTGTTGTTTTGAATTTTGATACGTAATCCAGAAGGAACCGATTTTTGCGGGAACGGTCGCGTAAACGAGTTGCGACCTGTCGATCTCTGTCTTTTGGGTCGCGAACTCGATCGCGTCGTGATCGAATCAGTGACATATCGTCGTTGCCGCGGTGAAACCTCCTATGTGACACAAAATCCAAAACCTGATTTTGATATCATTGGAAACAAGATTTTACCACCTATGTGCTAGTAGAAAGCATTCATGTGTTAAAAGAACGTAACACGGTTTAAATTGATCAAAAGAAAATCTTCCTATGTGTAAGAGTTATCCGCACCGCTAAAGGTACCATACATATCACCTATGTGACAATTCCAAGGCTCAGACGTTACATATGTGGTTTTTCACAGTAGTTTATCTTTGTGGTTGAAGTTTTGTTTTTTCTTGGAAAAAGGTACTATTATATTATTTACAAATCAGTTATTTGCTTCTCCTGTCAAATCATGTTTTTGTCACTTAGGAGGTTTCACCGCGGCAACGACGATATGTCGGTATGACCCGCGACACGTGATTTTATATTCAGGTTTTGCTTGCGTGTTTTAGTGGACTTAGTTGATATTATCGTCGTCTCCTCTATCCAAATTTATATACATTGATGAAGCGTCTATCTATAATGAAAGAAGCTCTTTAAAACCGAAAAAACCTCTCAAATTTTATTTCTAATCACAATTTGGAGTAAATTATCATTTTTGATATTGAAAACCATTTAGTTTAGATAAGTTATTTCCTTTTTTTAACATTTTTATTTTGCTTTTCACTCATGTAGGTTATCTTATTAATATATATTCTACCCGGTTCACCGGTTCAGCATTCGTTATTCGTTACAAAAAAACTGCGACCTACGACCCAAATGATCGAATGATACGAATGGGTCATGATCGACCCGGGTCTTGACAAATGATCGATCGATACAGGTCTAATATCGATATCTATCATCGTTTCTGAGTTACAGCATGTTTTTCGAAAATGTGCATTTTCGAAAAGTTGCTGTAACTTTTTTCCTAACAAAAATTCTTTGATTATGTGTAAACATTCTCGCAGCACTTTTTTACGTAGAATTCAATGGTTTCAGTAATTTATTCTTTCAAACCATACATCAATAGTTATTGATGGAAAAATCATTTTTCAAAATGAAACACCCTGTATATTCCTGCATATTACGATATACCTTTATATTACCATTTCAAAAATATCACCTTTGAAATTCAGAGCTTTTAAGTTTTTGCATGTAGACTTTGAAACGCACATTATGACCAAGTAGGCTTTGGACGAAGCAGCGATAAAACAGGAAGCAAGTGTTCACTAGTAGCTATCAATTGTTATGAAAGCTGTTGACAGCAGTACTTAAAACTCATAGTTTCAATAAAACTGATAACAATTTATCCTATATTTACACTAATAAATAAAACTAAAACAATAATAATAATAATAATAATAATAATAATAAAGAACAAAATATTTCTTTAGAAGAAGTGTTCGAAATGTCTACCTGCTTCTCTTACACCTTTTTGAATATTTCTTGCCGAATTAATCATTTCAATGGGAGTGAGAGAAACAAAACTTTGCATCACTGCCGCTTCCAATTCGTGTCTAGAGTTGGTCGAAAGTTTGTAAATAAGATCTTTCAACCTTCCCCAGAGGTAAGAGTCTATAGGCGTTAGGTCCGGTGACCTGGCCGGCCAACGGTTGGGTCCGGAACGTCATTAGCGGCAATTCGTCAACAAGGGGTTCAATATGTTGCCTTAAAATTTCTGAGATGTTATAGTGCCATTATACATGACGAGGCCGATAATTCTACCCCTAAAAACACCTGCCTATGCACTAAATCCAAATCTTCTTTGACTTCTCTGCTCTACAATAGAAGGAGTTTTTTGTTGTGCCCAATATAAGAATTCTAGCGGTTGAATATACCGGCACTGCTAGCATAAGCTTCGTCTGTCCAAATACAATTTAATGAAAAATTGAACACTTGGATACAATTTTCCAGGAACCAGTGGCAAAAATCCATGCGGCGTTCAAAATCTCCTGGTCTGAGTTCATGAACTCTTCTGACCCTGTATGGCTATAATTAATGGTTTTTCAAAATTCGCCTAAAGTTAGTTCTTGGTAGGTCTGTTGTAATTTTTAAATTTCGCTTTGACGTTTTCGGATTATTTGCAACAGCTCCTAAAACGACTATTCCTTCCAAATGCATTTCTCTATTTGATGCATATGATTTTGGCCTAGCTTTTCAAATTGACCACTATCAATAATTGATAACATAACAACATAATTATTATGTTGTGTCGTAATCTTGCGAAAATGTCTCTAAAAGGTTGACTTCTATCTGGATACCTCTCGTAATACAAATTGCTTGCTGCATCTTCATTTTCCCCGGTTAGTATAAAACAGACTATCATATCCCATTTTTCACAATTATCATACTTCATTGCAAATGTGTTTGAAAAATGAACAGAAACCATAAATTGAAGAGCGTCTTTACTACTTATATCAAAATTTGACAGCTACCAGTGAACATTTACTTTATGTTTTATCGCCGCGTCGTCCAAATTGTACAACAAAAAAAAAAGGTAAAACAACTAGAGCAAGAACACCCTCTCTTGAAACAAAAATTGATACTTAGTAGTTGAAACAAGAAAAATAACATCGTCGTATAGGGTTTCAAAAGTCAAGTGCATAGTGGAGGTAAATTTGAATTCCTCGGAAAGAAATTAATTTAATCAACTTGGAAAGAAAACCACCGCACTGAAAGTTGAATTAACATCCTACCTCAAGAAAAAAACAAATCACTCGTCTAAAAACAAGGCAAACCTCAACGTTCGTAAAATAAGACAGGAAGAGGAGAGCAAGTGTACAAATAGTACTCCAATATCCTCTGAACCTTCAGAACCTACTAAGAAAGCATTGGAGAAACACTTCGGTACAAATATGAGAACCCGATTAATATTACAACCATGAATAAATACTGTAGTTATATTCATAATTCTATGTATAAGTTGTTTTCATTTTTCTTCTTTCTCTTGCTAAACGTGCATATATAACACTATATATATATATATATATATATATATATATATATATATATATATATATATATATATATATATATATATATATATATATATGTATATATATATATATATATATATATATATATATATATATATATATATATACAGGGTGATTCAAGGTGGATGGCACATTAGACGTTTCTGGTGAACCAAACAACGGATCACTTTGAAAATTCAATGGAGGGCATAGTCGGACATTCTCTACCCAACTAAAATATTTTCGGTAATGCGGTGTTGCCACTTCTATTAGAAAGTAGTAGCAACTTTGATTTTTCAAATGGCACTACCTGTATATTATATTATTTTTAGAATCTCCAACAATTTCCCAACAACTTTTCATGATATTTCCCTATACCTATCTTTTGCCGTTTTCGAAATAAAAATTATTTTCATTTTTTTTCGTCGGAAATCGAGACCTCTATAAACTCTGATATCTTTAAGCTAAGAAATACAATGTTATCGAAATTTCGGTTTAAGTTTGTTGATACTTGGGGGCTTCCTAAACTTCAGCCTAATCTCCGTTATTTCAATACAGGGTGGTCGAAAAATACAGTTATTTCGTTAGCTTGAAAAAGTGACTATAAGTTGGTTATTTCAAATGGAATACCCTGTATATTATTGAAAATTCGGAAAGCTGCTAGAATTTCCATTTTATCTATGTATATCATACCTATACCTAACTAGTCAAGTTTCGCACTTATGAGGACTTATTTGTAAAAATGTTCCTTGAACATGGTATTCCCTTGGTATTTGCTAAGCATGTCATGATTACTATTTGACAGTAACGTTGTGACTATCTACTAATAATATCAACACTTTCATCACTTCAGAAGTTGGAAATACCTTCAGAAACGATGGAAAAAATTTATTCAAATGAAGTTCTTATGAATTTGTTTATTATTTTTGGACAGTGTGATAAAATTATCAGCAGGACATGTAGAAAGTTCAATGAAATGTACCCGAATCTTCTGCCAATGAACCTCAAGAAATTTATACTAATTCAGAACAATTTCAATACGTTTGGATCAACTTTAAAAAAGTACCAAATAACTTGATAGTGGAAATATTGACATAAATAATTATAAAAAAGGAAAACAATTATGTGGAATATTTCAATATATGTTCGAATCGAACTTTTTTTTTAAACATTCCTCAAAAATAAAAATCTAATGTATAAGTATAAATTTCTTGAGGTTCATTGGCGGTAGATTCGGATACATTTCATTGAACTTCTACATGTCCTGTTGATAATTTTATCACACTGTCCAAAAATAATAAACAAATTCATAAGAACTTCATTTGAATAAAATTTTTCCATCGTTTCTGAAGGTATTTCCAACTTCTGAAGCGATGAAAGTGTTGATATTATTAGTAGATAGTCACAAGGTTGCTGTCAAATAGTAATCATGACATGCTTAGCAAATACCAAGGGGATAGGTACCATGTTCAAGGAACATTTTCACAAATAAGTCCTCATAAGTCCTAAACTTGACTAGTTAGGTATAGGTATGATATACATAGATAAAATGGAAATTCTAGCAGCTTTCCGAATTTTCAATAATATACAGGATATTCTATTTGAAATAACCAACTTATAGTCACTTTTTCAAGCTAACGAAATAACTGTATTTTTTGACCACCCTGTATTGAAATAACGGAGATTAGGCTGAAGTGTAGGAAGCCCCTAAGTATCAACAAACTTAAACCGAAATTTCGATATCATTGTATTTTTTAGCTCAAAGATATCAGAGTTTTTAGAGGTCTTGATTTCCGACGAAAAAAAAATGAAAATAATTTTTATTTCGAAAACGGTAACAGATAGGTATAGGGAAATGTCATAAAAAATTGTTGGAGATTCTAAAAATAATATAATATACAGGTAGTTCCATTTGAAAAATTAAAGTTGCTACTACTTTCTAATAGTAGTGGCAACACCGCATTACCGAAAATATTTTAGTTGGGTAGAGAATGTCCGACTATGCCCTCCATTGAATTTTCAAAGTGATCTGTTGTATGGTTCACCAGAAACGTCTAATGTGCCATCCACCGTGAATCACCCTGTATATATATATATATATATATATATATATATATACATATATATATATATATATATATATATATATACACATATATATATATATATTTATATATATATATATATATATATATATATATATATATATAAATATATATATGTATATACAAACATTCTTTTTTATATATAATATAAGCTATAGATAAAGAGGCAAATTTACCGAATATTTCGCATTATAAAAGAATTGAAGAAAATAATGAAAGTAACTACTGTTCCAATAATAATCTCTCGGTGGTCTTTCTCTAATCTAATGAAAAATTCAATATTATAATTCATCCAAAGTAACTACATATATTCATAAAAAATGTAGATCGCAAAAGAGAAAGTACCTGTATGGCATAACCTGCACAGTAACCAAATAGAGATGTCGAAAACCAGTGTCCTCAGATGCCCATATAAATTTGACTTCGTTGTGATCAACAGATGGAAGGAAGTAGAGCAAATCGTGTACATTCACCCATATTGAAGATTCTTGAGAGTAAATTACTTGCACAATGGGACTGCTTGAACTGATTCCCTCACTCTCGTCGTACATTGATAACTCTTCTGTAAAGTTACTCAACGATAAAAGAACCAAATCGAGCCGTTGCTGTCTTCGGTTTAGTAGCTGTACCCATATACTAGAAAAGAATAAACATAGAGATTCATTAATTAAAAATACTGAAAAATAAAATAGTTTAACTATGCTATTGAATTTACCATACACAAGAAAAAATTATTCAATTATGGGGAACTAACTACAATGAAAATTTATGAAATAGGTGTAAAAATATACCACTATATTTAAATTGTAAAAGTTATCCTTTGCTACATCAAAAGTGTTAAAGAATCCTTCTAAAAAAATAAAAATTTAACTCAGATAAATGCATGATATATTTATCATTTGGCGTCAGTCATCCTAAACTTCCTACCTGACTAACTCAGACTTTGTTGTATTTCACCACTGTTTTTTTCATGCTAGGTGGTTTCACTTTCTACCTTCCTTTTTTACCTCTCGACTATTATTTATTCTCTTAATTTATTATCAACATATTTATTTTTGTCTTTCCTTTCTCATTATTACAACTAATAATAGGAGTGATTGAATATTTGATTTATGGCATAGAATGTTCAATACGAATCGAGAAATGTCCCCTAAGTTCAGCAATTTTATGAAATTCACACTTCACCACCATTCAAAACTATGCTCATTATTTAACATCACCGTAAGATAATAGAGGAAATTTGTTTGTTCACTTTTAGAGTTGTGATTACAAGAATGAGTATCATTAACCAGAAACGGATTTTTGAAAAATAAAATCCAACAGGCCATTAATGAATTTTGTTTTTCATCTATTGATCTCATATCAATAGATGAAAAACAGGATATTCGAATAGGCATTTTAATATACACAAAAGAAAAGCCTTTTTAATAACAAACAGCTCGCTTAACACTTGGTGGAAAATTTTTCAAAATTATTAATGAAATGAAGTGAAACACTTAGCTTGATTCAACTAAAATTAGTTCAATGTACTCGACATATGTTTCCGGATATTAAACTAGTTTCTCATCGCCTTTCGATATTGTGTTAAAATAATTTCAAAAGAATCAAGCCAAGTATTTTACTTCATTTGATTAATAGTTTTAAAAGAAAAATTCGAGAGAAACAACAACATATAACAATACGGAACATCTAAAGAATATTATAAATTTTAAAATATTCAATTCTTGTAACAACGGCAACAGAATACTAACAACAAAAAATTAAATGATGACTATTTGTAAGAACAATAGAACATAGAAAAACGTTACAAATAGAATTCTGACATTGATAACTTGTCAACATTTACAAAAAAAAGTACAAAGGTACTAAACAAAATAAAAAAATAAGAACTTCAAAAGCTTTTATAAAAATCAAAATAAGTAACCATCAATATATGAGACCATGCTATCAATCTACTACCAACTTGGTAATTCATGTTCACCCAGAAAAATGGAAGTCTAGTCAACGTCATTCAGCTATCAATTACTGTGGACGTAGACAACAATGCCAACTTACAAATAGGCGACCGGTGTACCCCAAAAAAGAGCTCTCGTTAATGAAGAACCCATAACTTTTTGGTAACCGAAAAAATTTGGTACTAAAATGTTCGTTGCAAAAATCTGCACAACTTTCCTCAATAAAATTTTTCGTTTGGAGTGGGGGAACATTGTGTTTTTCGAGAAAAACTGTTTTTTGTTTCGAAAGTAATACGCGGGCGCATTACGTTTCAACTCGCTGTCAATTTTTTCCACTTTTATTTATTGAAATGAAACTTTTACGGTTTGATCGTGATATTAAGCACTTTCAAAAAATGTTTAGATTGATAACCAAAGTTGACTTGTTTTGATGTTACGTATTGGTATTGGTAGGTGTGGATGGTGACTGACGCGCTGCGACCTTATTAGATCTATTGTGCCCCATCTTCTTCTTTCAAAAGATGTTTAGATTGATAACCAAAGTTGACCTGTTTTGATGTGAAGTAACTATATATATATATATATATATATTATATATATATATATATATATATATATATATATATATATATATATATTTAACGAATAATCGGGTTTTTATCTTCGTCGAATAAAAGAGTCGAGGAAATTTTTAAAATGATGATTACAATTAATAAGGTTTTAATTAATATAGTTTTAAGAAGTTTTTGGCAAAATTGCAAGAACTTGTGTTGCAAAGAACGAAATCTATAGCACTTCGAATATACTGCGCGATTGTCGTTTGAACGTACCTTTTGAATTATCCTCTCACTATCTATCGCTATTAATAAATCAAATTTTTATGTAACTATCTTCTTTAAAAAGTGGATGAATGTTTTAAACAAATTTTACAAACCTTTATTATCATAAATTTTTATTATTTTTATACATTTTTTTATATTTTTTGCATAATAAAGTTATAGAAAAGTAATATATACAAAGGTTAAGAAAAATATTTTTATATATATATATATATATATATATATATATATGTATATATAGTTACGTAACATCAAACCCCCTTAAAATCCTCAAATTCCTGAAGGTATTGAGGCTTGAGGGGCTGCTGTAAAACGAGAACACATCGAGAAGCAGAAGAAGATGGGGCACAATAGATCTAATAAGGTCGCAGCGCGTCAGTCACCATCCACACCTACCAATACCAATACGTAACATCAAAACAAGTCAACTTTGGTTATCAATCTAAACATTTTTTGAAAGTGCTTAATATCACGATTAAACCGTAAAAGTTTCATTCCAATATATAAAAGTGGAATAAATTGACAGCGAGTTGAAACGTAATCCGCGCGCGTATAACTTTTGAAACAAAAAACAGTTTTTCTCAAAAAACACAATGTTCCCCCACTCCAATCGAAAAATTTTATTGAGAAAAGTTGTGCAGATTTTTGCAACGAACATTTTGGTACCAAATTTTGTCGGTTACCAAAAAGTTATGGGTTCTTCATTAACGAGAGCTCTTTTTTGGGGTACACCGCTCGCCTATTTGTAAGTTGGCATTGTTGTCTACGTCCACAGTAATTGATAGCTGAATGACGTTGACTAGACTTCCATTTTTCTGGGTGAACATGAATTACCAAGTTGGTAGTAGATTGATAGCATGGTCTCATATATTGATGGTTACTTATTTTGATTTTTATAAAAGCTATTGAAGTTCTTATTTTTTTATTTTGTTTAGTACCTTTGTACTTTTTTTTTGTAAATGTTGACAAGTTACCAATGTCAGAATTCTATTTGTAACGTTTTTCTATGTTCTATTGTTTTTACAAATACTCATCATTTAATTTTTTGTTGTTAGTATTCTGTTGCCGTTGTTACAATAATTGAATATTTTAAAATTTATAATATTCTTTAGATGTTCCGTATTGTTATATGTTGTTGTTTCGCTCGTCTGAAGTAAAATACTCGGCTTGATTCCTCTAAAATTATATTAACACAATATCGAAAGGCGATGAGAAACTAGTAAGTAAAGTAAGTTTGTTTATTAAATAGGAAAATCCTAATATTCACAATACATTTTGTAAAGAAACAATATAAGATTGACAAATATAAAAAAAAATTGATAAAATGCAATACACAACCAAAAATTACACCACAACCACCAAATCCAACCGTACACATTCAAAATAAAATATAAACACATCCACAACTATATCACAGGTATTTTGAGAGTTTTCTCTTAAAGGTTATAAGCGTATTGCAGTCTTTAACTTCTTCTGGTAAGGAGTTATACTGAATTATACCTCCAATAAATAATGAGTTGATACCCTTTCTGGTATTGTATATGTCTATATGGAAGTTGTTTGCTCCTCTAGTATAATATTCGTGAACTTCATGATTGCACCTGATAAACCAATTGAAATAGTTTGGCATCATTCCTTTCATTATTTGAAATATGAAGATCATTTCAAAAAAAGTCAATCTTTTTGAAGTTTTTGAAGAGAAGCTTTACTGTTATTGTCCAGAAGAAAGAGTATTGTAGAACTAGTTCAATATCCGGAAACATATGTCGAGTAAATTGCACTAATTTTATTTGAATCAAGCCTAGTGTTTCACTTCATTTGATTAATAATTTTGAAAAATGTTCCACCAAGTGTTAAGCGAGCTGTTTGTTATTAAAAAGGCTTTTCTTTTGTGTATATTAAAATGCCTATTCGAATATCCTGTTTTTCATCTATTGATCTCATATTCATTAATGGACTGTTTGATTTTATTCCTCAAAAATCCGTTTCTGGTTAATGATACTCATTCTTGTAATCACAACCCTTAAAGTGAACAAAAAAATTTCCTCTATTATCTTACGACGATGTTAAATAATGAGCATAGTTGAGAATGGTGGTGAAGTGTGAATTTCCTAAAATTGCTGAACTTAGGGGACATTTCCTTGTTTTTTCCTATCAAAACAGGCAATTTTTTTCTCGATTTGTATTGAACATTCTATGCCATAAATCAAATATTCAATTCAGTTTTTCTCAAAAAACACAATGTTCCCCCACTCCAATCGAAAAATTTTATTGAGAAAAGTTGTGCAGATTTTTGCAACGAACATTTTGATACCAAAATTTGTCGGTTACCAAAAAGTTATGGGTAGGTGTCATAATTTTGGGGATACGCCGCTCGCCTAAAATACTATTTTGCCAAAACGTTTCGTTACTGAAATTTCAAGATTTATACCCGCTCATATAAATTACAATAAAAAATCCTTACTAATCTGAGTTTGGAGTCCATCCAACCCTCACAATATATTCCATCCACGGAAAGAGCATATTCAAGGAGAATTGCAATTCCAACATGCAAATGTCAACTATTTCATCTTCGTCGTTCACCTTAAACTCTATCATCTTCAGCAGTGAGTTCGAATTTGCACAGCCAGCTCTGGGAAAACGGAACTCTTCCACCTCACCGCTATCGGTTTGAGATGAAGGAAAACAAAATATTTTAACATCTCCATCGTCAACTTCCTCGTAAAGTATTCTATAGATTCCGCCTAGAAAAAATTGATGAAATGCAAAAATTCAATATTATTGAACGTCATAAAAATGCATGATGAAAATATGTTTAAAGTAATAATCACAATAATAAGAGTCTTTATTTTAACCTCAGCGAAGTCAAGCTAAAAGCTTCTCCACTTAACTGAGAACCATAATATACATCACACATTTCCGAGATTCACTTACAAAATATATAAGCAATCTACTTAAATACAAACAACAGCTTAATTAAACATTACTTTGACACTTCATTCGATTATCTTTCGTCAATTTGACGCTGCAAGATATATTTTTTAAAACAATATTTGAAGACTATACGCTTATTCGTGATACTTCGCGGAATACCATTGTATAACTTAGCACAATTATATGAGAAGGAACATTCGAACAGTGAGGTGTTATGCTTACGAATATTGAGCTGGCCTGCATTGCTCCTAATTTTGACATAATGACATTCAGATCTAAATTTCAGTTTTATAAATAGATAGAATGTCTCACAGGACTCATCATCATTTTTATCCCAATTCAAAAATTCTTGCCTCTAACTTAATCTGAAGGTAGTTTGGGGGTCCAAAAATCCTACAAAAACTTTTTTTTAGCTCTATGTCCCCGAAAAATAGCTAGTTGGCTCTTCTTTGGATAAGTTCTTCATAATTCATTTTCACATATTGTGTCACTGCTTTGAAAAGTTTTCCCTCATGCACCTCCCTGCCATTCTCGATCAATCGATTGAGATCAAAAAATCTCGATCGATTATCGTGGTCCAAGAGGTCTTAAAACAGATTTAAAATCCACTGCCGCAACTCAAAGTTGACTTTCGATACAGTTCAATAGTCTGTTATTCTCGGGGAAAATACGATTGTGAAACACTCCTCAGAACCTTGTTTTCATTACGGTAATGGTACGTCCCGGATTTCCGTGGACCGTCCCCCAATTTGAAGCATCCCTTCCCAGTTAGAAAGTGTCCCCAAGTAAATGGATCCACTCTAGTTCAGAGATTAGAGTGTAGTACCTACTGTACATACTTTGGAGGCGTGATGATGATTAAACCTATTCGTATTATATCATTTCTTTTGGTTTTAGTGTTGTTTATGAGAAAACATATAAAAAGGAATCTTATATTATACTACCTGACCTGACCCATTCTACTATTTGGTAATCTATTAGCAAAAATTCGCTGATTACTGTTCTTTATTTTTTGATTGTTCTTATTTCTGTAGGACGCACCCCCCCCCCCCACATACCTATATGCTATTTTTCATTATTTATGCAGATCATTCATAGTTGCTTTTTTGTGATGCTTGTATTCAAATGATCGCTTCATTACGTACTTAAATTGAAGCCAGATAAAATGTCTAAAATCCTACCCATCTATAATGATTTAGAATTCAAATTACTTTGATTTATTTTTGCATTTTCATTAGTTATTTATACCATTGTATTTCACTTCATAAATTTATATTGCAATTGTCTACTTCATTAGACATTTAAATTGAAGGTAGATGAAGGAACAAACATCCTAATTTTGAATATTAATTTATATAATTCTGTATTGTTTTTTGATTGAAATTTTATACCATTGTATTTCACTTCATATATTTATATTGCAATTGTCTACTTGTGGTTACTTAATTATCAAGAAAACTCACATAACCTATAAAAGTAAAATGAAGGTATTACATTCTTATCTCCTTAAAAGTTTTTGGTGCAAACAAAATGCTGAGAAGCAATCATTCATGTCCAACAATCATTTGACATAAAATGAATAATTGATACTCATACGCTTTTCTGAATTGAATAAACTATAGAATGGATAACATTTTTTAAAGTAGTTCACTAATGTTAAAAAATATATTAAATAAGCCTCTATCATTTGTATGATTAAAACTGAATCCTTATCATGAAAAAACTTACCTGTAGAATGTGGTTGCCACCAGTAACCTTGATATCGACTAAATTCTTCTTGCATAACATATGAAGGTACCCCAGCACAAAGGGGATCATCGGCCAAGTTTCTGCCACCCTTGTGAGCGTAAGTTAACCGAACACAGCATCCAGATACTGTATGAATCACCCAAATATCATGATTACAAATAAAGGCTACGAGATCAGGATTGGAAGGACAAATTTGGGGGTACAGCTTGGCGCCTGCACAACCCATTCTGAGCTTAGTCGGAAAAAAAGGTCCATTCTGCAAAAATTATAATCTAATAGAATTTATTGATATTATGGATACTTTTACTTAATATTTTTCAGTATAGAAAATGTAAAATATTTTCAAACACGCAGTGTTGCCGCTTCTACTGGAAAGAAGTAACAACCTTTTTTAAATAATTTAATTATTTATTTCTTTATTTGCTGACGCTTGAACAGTAACTATACATTACTGGCACCAGGGCCTACTAATACATTTAGAAAACTAGAAACTAGAAAACATAACAGACAATTTTCAATTTAATGACAATAATAATGTCTATACTAGTTTCAAGACATTTTCTAAGCTATGGCATAATCTTTTATAATTTTTAATGTTAACAATATTCAGGAAGATAGAATTGAATACATGAATGCTTCTATAAATAGGGGAATTCTGAGTCTTATTTGTTTTACTAAATTCGTTTCTAAATGTCTCTCTTTGTTTTGTCAAATAATTATGATATTATATCTGTTGTTTTAATTTTATTTGAGTTTTTGTTTCGTATAATATCATCGATGGGATTGATTTTGGTTCAAATTGAATGGGGGGTTGACCCCTGAGGGACGAAATAAATCTTGTTTACAGGATGACGGGCGCAATTTTGGAGCAATAGCGTTGAAAGTTTCTAAGTAGGTATTTTCGTATGATATCTGGGATGGAATTGATTCATAGGGGTTGGCCCTCCGGGGGAGGAAATAAATCTTGTCTACACCATAGAAGGTGGAATTTTAGAGCAATAGGGTTGAAAGTTGGTAATCTAAATAGATGGAAAACTATTTTAAATTTGGTAAAAACTTAAATGAATGAATAGCTTTTTCAAACTGGTTACGTTATGAAAACCTGCAAAAATGCAGCTCGCTGCGATTTTTTTTTTTTTGGGTTAAATAGAAGAAAAAGTGTATATGCCGTAATTCAGAGGATTTTGAAGTGTTTGGAAGCCAACTGAGAGCATTTTGAAAATGTTCTGTAGTGTTTGTTGATATTTTGTTTATTTATTTTCTTTTTTCCATATATCTACATTATGCTTCTACTTTTCAACCATTTGAGGCAATTGAGGGAATGTTTCGTTGAATTTTCTGCAATTTCTGGCTATAATTTGATCACATCGTCCATGCAAAATAAATAATTTTATAAAAACTTTCTTCGAATATTTATTTTCAACCATTTTATATATATATATATATATATATATATATATATATATATATATATATATATATATATATATATATATTTTCCTTTTGATTTGTTTTCTTGGGTAATTAAGTCTATTTATAACTGATGGTATATCTATATTTACATCCACAAAAATATATTTAACGTTTCAGCAATCACTGTTGCCTTCATCAGAAATTTTTGTTGTTGTTATCCATAGCTAAAATTTAAATTAACTTAGTACAATACAGCAAATTAAGTTGACAAAAAAATATAAAAACAAGAACACACAAAAATAAAACAATCTACCTTTCTTCCGTACACAAGAGTGGCAAATTCATTTAAAATTACATGTAATTATTAGGGATAAAATGAAAACAATGTTGACAGACGGAGGAACAAGGAAAACAACATTGTTTTCGTTTTATCCCTAATAATTACATGTAATTTTAAATGAATTTGCCACTCTTGTGTACGGAAGAAAGGTAGATTGTTTTATTTTTGTGTATTCTTGTTTTTATATTTTTTTGTCAACTTAATTTGCTGTATTGTACTATGTTAATTTAAATTTTAGCTATGGATGACAACAACAAAAATTTCTGATGAAGGCAACAGTGATTGCTGAAACGTTAAATATATTTTTGTGGATGTAAATATAGATATACCATCAGTTATAAATAGACTTAATTACCCAAGAAAACAAATCAAAAGGAAAATATATGAAAAAGGTCTAAGAAATCAAGGAAAAATCCGAAAACCAAATATATATATATATATATATATATATATATATATATACACAATATATCAATATAAATATATATATATATATATATATATATATATATATATATACTTATATAGGGTGTTTCAAAAAAAGACGGACCTGTTTTAAAGATTGTATAATTTTTTTTTGTCTTTGTTTTCAATCTTGAAAACGTGTGCCGTTACGAAAATTTTTTATTGAACAAACTCAACTTATTTTGCCCCAAAGTATCAACAAATTTCAACCGAAATTTCGATATCATAGTATTTCTCAACTCAAAGATATCAGAGTTTTCAGAGGTCTTGATTTCCGACGAAAAAAAATGAAAATAACTTGTATTTCGAAAACGGTAACAGATAGGTATAGGGAAATATTATGAAAAGTTGTTGGAGATTCTAAAAATAATATTATATACAGACTGTTCCATTTGAAAAATCAAAGTTTCCACTGCTTTCTAATAGAAGTGGAAAACCGCATTATCAAAAATATTTCAGTTGGGTAGAGAATGTTCGATTATGCTCTACATTGAATTTTCAAAGTGATCTATTGTATGGATCACCAGAAACGTTTAATGTGCTATACACAGTGAATCACACACGTATATATATATATATATATATATATATATATATATATATATATATATATATATAGACACACACACACACAAGCAACTTTTGCATTCAGTTAATTTCCTCATAACGAGAAAGCTATAAATTTCAAAAATTATTTTAATTATAATCAGCAATTTTTGTCACTCTTTCCATCCACAAATATATTTTTAAAATATTATTAAATTAATAAAGTAGTTAACTGCAATATGTATATTCTTCAGTACCAAAAGAACAAAAGCGTGCGGTTGTCACCAGATGCATTGTGTATTTATGTGGACCAAAACAATAACATTGTTGGACAACAGCAAGGTTTTTGGGGGCTGTACAAGTTGACAGCATGTTGAGTGGTATCCCCCATATTGACGGAAAGCTGTGTTCTGTGATATATACACTCAATATATTGAGCAAGCAAGTTTGCCAATAGATGTGATGAAGATGTCTACTATGCAAAATTTCCAGTCTGTCATGTCGTATTGCATTCATTTTTTGGGTGGCGTCATCTTATATGGAAAAAAAAATTTTATACCTACAGAAGTGGGCATTACGCACAATTTTAGGAAAGGATTAGGGAATCTTGTAAACTTTATTCAGACAAAATAAACATACTGACTGTATATGGCCTGTATAATATAGACTTCTCCTATTTCTCCCAAAAAGAATAGTTTTTACACTTGATTGAATACAGAATGGAATAGTAGACAAATCCATACTTATTTCTATCCTATTCACTGTTCTACATTGCGAGAAAAACATCCACAGTATGCAGCATTGAGGGTATATAATGCACTTCCAAAGTCTATACAAAAAATCAAAGAATACAAGACTTTTAACAAGAGAATTATTTACTGCTTTATCTTAAGATGTGAACCATATAACCTACAAGAGTTTGAAATTTTCTGTAAAATTCAACAATTGTATTTAATTCGAATATTTTAGTTGCAACAGATATGTAATTGATGTGATTGTTAATGTATTCTGTTTGTAGCTTTGTATTTTGACTTTTTTCATTTCAGTGCTACACGCCTCCAGATTGGGAGGGTGTCGCAAGGATTGTTGAAAATAAAGATTATTATTCTATTATTATATAAAGAAAAAAGTAACTAGGTCTGCAAAGCAGTAAGCTCTTTCAATGTTGAGCTGAGTGATTCATTTGTTGAGTTTATTTCTTAAGCTGTTAATTACATTTGTTTTTACTTGTCTGAATCCTACTGATGCCTATTTTTTTTTGTATCACTTGCATGGTCAATGCTGTCATTTTGAAGATAAAATTCTGTAAGTATTAGCAGCAGCTTTTGTTAAATCTGATTTTGAAATTTTTTATGTAAAATCCTCGGTGGTGCAATTCATTTTTTAATTCTATAGCCTATGTCCTTCTTATTAACCTTGTCTATGATTGTGCAGAAAATCATTTAAATCGGTCAAGCCATTCCGGAGGAGGAGAGTAAGAACCAAAATTTGCGAGTTTAGTATTGGAGCTTTAGCTTGACTCATTGTTTGTCTCACTCAGCCTAATTAATAAATTATCATTTATCATATTTAGATTATTACTTACCAAATAACCATTATCAACACATTGGTAGAGACTACTAGATGCAGGAAAAATTATTTTTCCAGATTCTGAATGAATTTCATAAGTATTAATTCCCCATGCGGTTAATCTTTTTCTCTCCCACAATAGCTGTTCCTCTCTAGAGTATTTGTTCATAGAAGCCAGACTTGGAAAATTTGATTCAATAACATACTGACATTGTAATCTCATACTATTTGGCTGACTAGTATTTGGTACATCTGCATACAATAAGGTTGTCTCCCAACCATTCTGAGGTGTGCTTAAAAAGTAAATTCTTGTTCTTCCATCCTTCAAAGTTCGAAAAGAAATTGAAGTAGGTACCATTGTAGAAAGGCTGGAAAGCTGTCGCCTGAGATCACTTACTACTCCTTTCAATTCAATCCATGAGAGTTTAGTGCTACCTGCGGCTTCTGAGTCCATGATTAGATAATTCAGTGAATGGGTAGTAAACAACTCAAAATTATCATCTTAAGAATAGGCAATAAACATTATTACCGATATCGAAGAGAAATTCCTCAATTGGAGGAACATTTTAAAAATATTTTGTAACCTGTAAAATGCAAGTTCTTTTCAGAAAATTCAAGAAATTGCTCTCACTTCTTGACCCAAATTTAAGAATATAACCTCATTTATTCCGTCCGTCATCAATATGATTTTTTTCACTTTGGTGTTTTGTTTGAGTAACAAAAGAAAACAGAGATAAAGGTACTGTTGACTGTTCACTTTTAAGCAGTATTTTCCAATACTGTAATCTGCAATCTGCAGTTATTAGGTCCTTTCTTACGTACGAAGTGCAGCACTTTCATAAACACAGTGCAACTTACACCGTATATGAGTATTTGTTTCCCAAGTTTATTCTGAGTTTTTTTTTGTAATTTAAATACAGTCTTATTAAGATCGAATGTATTATTTAGAATAATTGTAAGAAAAAACATAATTCTGGTACTCAGAGGACATTAAAATTCGAACCTAAAATTTTGAATGTAGGTACGTAAATTACATCAAACTGAAAAGCAGATTAAAAGACCTAAGTAGGTTAATTTCTGATTTTTAATTGAAACGCAGATATTGAAAATCTTTATTTTCGAACCCTCACATCATAAATCAAAAACTCTCTCTGAAGAAATGTTGATTTAACAAATAATTAATAAGAAATCATTGACTTAATATAATAAATGAATACTCTCTAAAACTGACACTAATCTTCAACTAGCGAGTTTCAAAACACATCTTCTAATCCCTGAGATAAGTCTCAGATATTTAGATTTATTATCCTCTCCTAATAATCTCCACTTCGCTTACTGATCAAATATTTAAACTTTGTTTCTTGGTAAAGAACAGATTAAAAACAGCTGTAATATTATGAATATTAGTATTTTTATTGTTATCATTCATGTAATAAATATGTTCAGTGTCTAATATAGGGTCATCATCATCATCAATCAGCTTATCGAAGTCCACTGCTGGACGTTACCCTCCCTTAATAATTTACACTGTAGTCGGTCATAATATAGGGTACTTGTCAATAATTACAAAGTAAACATAAGACAATGCATAATTTCCAAGTGAATGATATTTAGCTCGGCACTGACAATAAACTCTTCAAACTGAGTATGATTAGAAAAATATAGTTAATTTATAATATATTCGTACTAATAATCCCTTGAGAAGGTAAAATTCATACATTCAGAAAAAAATTGTTTAAGTTAATGAACACTTGTTGGAAATTGTTCTGAAAAAATTAACATAGATTGCACAATATGTTTGGTGTCATTTAAAATTAATTATAATTTGTAGTTTGTGTTTGCTCATTAATTTACAACATCCATATTAACAGGAATCGTTTAAACATAAATTCTAATTGATTTTATTAAAGAAAAAGAATTATATCAAATATAATAGGTTATATTCCATGATTGCATTGTTTTTATTAATTGTACATTTGGTCTGTTTGTTTCATTATGACAAATTGTCACAACGGATTATATCAGAAAATAAGATCAAAAGTAAATCCACGTTTATATATATTGATTATATTTCTTGAAAATTAAAGGAACCATTATTTAAAAAAAATTAAGAGAAAATCAATTGCTAAGATCGAAGCTTTTTCCGATTTATCAAATGAAACATGAATTCAAAAGGTGCAAATTAACATTCGAAAATAAATTAATAATTATATGGCCTAAAGCAGCATTTCCCAAACTTTTTTAACTGCGGTCCGGTATGAGGGTTTGAAATTTTTTGCGACCGATCTTATAAAAAAAACATTTATTCATACAACACGGAAGCGAGCGTTAAATTTCTATATATTATATGCTATGTGTTTTTACAATTTTTGCCGCGACCTAGCAGAATTTTTCTGCGACCTTAAGGGATGTTATTTTACTCAGAAACTCCTTTAAACACAATTCATAACTGAAAAAATTCAATAAGTATTCCCTTTATAATTTTTGTATTGATTGCAATGTTAAAATCAATAACTAAAATGATCAGATTCGCCCTGCTAGAAGTACTACATTGAGAGGAGAAATAGAACCACTCAGACAGTACATTGACAACATTAAATTATATATATATATATATATATATATATATATATATATATATATATATATATATATATATATATATATATATATATATATATATATATATATATAAATATATATATATATATATATATAAAATATAACAAAATAGAAATTGACTAAAAGTCGTTTATGTTAGGTATCAAAAGCAGGTTTTTGCAAACCTTTTTCCTGTATCATAAATTAAAATTATCTAAAGAAAACAACCAGAAGAATGAAAATGTTTAAAGACATAAAATAGGTATCGTTGTGTATGAATTCTCCTACAGAAGAAACTATTCTTCCAAAAGAAATTCAATCTGTAGGAGAACAGTTGAACTATAGGAACTGCAAAAGTAGTACATGTACCTACATGTTATTGTAAAATCAACTATATAAATTGGTATAAGCAATCTTAGGTCAGGTTAGTAAATCATAATTAATTTGTTATGTAAATATTATTGCAAATAGAGGCCTCGGTAGCCCAGCGGTAGGGTGTATCGCTTGTAAACCGAGGATTGTGGGTTCAAGTCCCACCTTGCTCTTGGGTGTAGTGTATGTCCAATTAAATTTAGAGGTTCTAAATATGATTAAATGTTGGGTAATGACTCAGTTTCAAGCCCATTGGCCGGTCGGATCCGGCGTAAAACTGTAGGTCCCTTGAGTTAAAAAAAAACATATTGCAAATAAAATCCTGTTCAATTGAATAAGATTATACCCGTCCGAGCACGAAAGCCAAGCATCGTCTGGCGTGGTTATTACTTGGATGGATGACCGTTTAGGAACAACGCACTCCGTAAGCAGTGGCAAATTGTTCTTGATATTTTAAATGAGATTTTTTTGTTAACTTATTACCTTATATTTCAATTTTCATTAGTTGTAGACTCTCAAAGTTAATAAAATAATTATTAACTCTACTAGAGTGACCATTTTTATCGTAACATAATGCGGGCCAGGGAGCGTCCATTGCGTGCGGAAGCATAAATATAGGATCATGGAAAATTTTTGAATAAAATTGTTATGACATTCTGATTTGTGTGGTGAGTGTATAAGCATTAGCTTGCGCGAAGATGAGCTAATGCCTACATGTAGATATATACATAGAAACGCGCCAATTTAATAACATGGAATATAATATGGACTTCCATATAATATAATGTATCTGAAATAAAAATGAAAAAAAGAAATTTGATTAGTAAATGGCAAGTTCAAAAAGAATGTAGCTGAAAAAATTTAATTCAATAAATTAGTAGAATTGAATGGAAGTATCTGAAAAAAAATAAATAGAGATTAGTAAATAAAAAGTTAGAAAATAGGGAAAATATAAAATTATTAAATTAATATACACGACTTTCGGTTAGTTGGGTATTTCTAACCGTTCTCGAGTGAAAACTAATTAGAATGAATGAATGAATGAATGAATGAAAATACGTTTATTCAAAAATTTCTGGGGGGATGGGGTACATTTTTGTTATCTAGCTAAATATTTTATTGTGGGAAGTTATAAGGTTTTGCAACCTTCTTCAACCCTGGCTTTACTTAATTAATTCTCTAACATTTACAATTTTAATAAAAATCCTAATTTTCCTATCGGGGAATGCGGCTGCGGCCGACTTTTTTTCTAATTACGTGCCATTCGGTCCAAGGTCAATATATTTCAAAACTGGACATTTAGATGGTAAGGGAAACCACAGAAAACCTTTACCCACGCAATGTACTGAAATTCTTAACTTATTATATATAAATTTACAAATGGTTGACAATAGATACAATAGATGCTGACGTTTCGCGCCACTAACCGAACCGCACTCGGTTTTTTCGGAGACGGATTGATTTTTTCGGCGCACTGTCGACACTACTCGCACTTTCGGCACTACTCGCACTATCGACGTTTCACGCACTTTTCGGCACTACGCGCACTTTTTCGGGGTCAGCGGATTAGGAGTGGTATGTCCTCTAGGTGGTCGAGACTTCATCGGGAGGGTCCTGAAGCACTTGGAGGATTCTGGAAGGAGGGAAAGGAAACCTTTTCTTAGGCCTTCTGCAGAGGACCCTTCGTCGACGGTGCCACGGCGTCATGAGCGTCGATCGGGCTTCGATGTTGGGACCGTGCAATGTACGTTGGGCGTATCGAGCTTGGAGATTTTGGAGGTGTTCGAAAATGGGGGGAATTTTTGCGTGTTCGTGTACTAAGTGTGAGGGATAACGTCTGTCTAGACGGAAAATACTACGGCAGATTGCTCTTTCGCAGCTCTCCAACTGTCGGACGTATCTGTGAGGTAAAGTCGAATAGAGTAACGATCTATATGCTACTACTGGTCTTATGAACGTTTTATACGTGTTTAACAGAGTTTGAGGATTACATCCTCGAATTCTGCCTCTTAGAGCATATAGAATGTTAGATCTGTTTCGGACTTTTTTGAGTGTGTTTTGAAGATCGGATTTCCAATTGTTGTGTTGATTGAATGTGACTCCCAAGTAAATAATGTCCTCCTGCAGTTCGAGATTTTCACCCCATAACCTTAGTCGGACGTCGTTTTTGTTGAATTTACGTGTTTGAGTGTAATTTGGGTGACGAAAAAGTATTGTTTGTGTTTTACTTGGGTTAGGTGTTATTCTCCATTTGCTCGCCCACGTACTGATCCGGTCTAGGTGGCCCTGCGCTATGCGGTTGCATAGTGTCGACGTCCTCGCCGTGGTCCATATCGCCGTGTCATCTGCAAAAAGCGAAATCTGTGTATCTATATTTAAAGGATGGGGGATATCGTAAGTGAAAAGGAGGTAAAGGAGGGGAGCGAGAATCGATCCTTGCGGAATTCCCGCTCGTGGAATAAATGGTTCGGAAAAGGAATTTTGTACTTTTATTCTGATGCTGCGGTCGGAAAGATAGAAAACTAAAAGTTTAATCAGATGGAGGGGGAGATGGATATCTTGAAGCTTCCGAATCAGACCGGCATGCCAGACCTGATCGAACGCTCTCATTGATATCGAGAAAAGTAGCGGAGAACGCAGTCACCAGTATTCAAAGCTTTTGTTACGTCGGTATGTAATTTCAAAAGGGGATCGGAAGTGCTACGGAAGGGCATGAAACCATGTTTGAGTGTTTGGGATGATATTACGTGCATCGACAAAACCTCTGAGTCGCTGACAGATAATTCTTTCGAACACCTTACCAACGACATTCAGAAGAGATATCGGCCTGTAATTGTCTGGGGATGTATGGTCTTTGAACGGTTTTGGAATAAGAACTGTCGTGGCTTCTTTCCACGCATGCGGGAAATAACACAGTTCGAGGCATCGGTTGAAGATTTTGGACATATATTCCATAGCCTCGGGAGGGAGTTGTCGGAGAAACGGCACGTGATTATGCCATCGCCTCCTGGAGCCGTGTTCTTGCCGAATGAATGGCTTCCGCCACGACGTCAGGATCTATTGGGGAAGTGAGTGGATCACCTCCGTTCAATTGGATTTCAAAATTAATGTTTCTGATATTTTCTAAATTATGTTCTAAATTTAAAAAGAGTTGATTATCAAAAAGTGGATTTTGAGGAATTTGGAAAATATTTTCTAGATGTTGTTTGAATAAATTTGCTTTTTCTAAAGGTTCTATTATAAATTGGTTATCTGGAGTTTTTAAGGCAAGTATTTGAGTTTTTCTGGATCCTGAAAGAATTTTGAATTTACGCCAGAATTCTTTGCCGTTCCTGAAGTCAAGTTTCGACGTAGCGTCGGACCACTTTTCTTCTTTGAAACGGTTAGTTTCCCGGCGTATTGTTGCCGAAAGTCGATTGTATTCAGTTTTAATAGCGGCGTCTCTTGTTCTAAGGAATAAACGATAGAGACGTCGTTTTTGTTTAATAATTTCAACTATGAACGGAGGCAGGGGAGGGCGGTGAATGTTTATTGTTTTCTCTGGAGCAGAGGTGTTAAATGACTGTGTAATTAATTGAGTGAAATTAACAATAGTATTATCTAATTCACGAGTATTCAGAATTTCTGGCTGTACTGGAAGATTTTCTGTTTATAAGATTACGGAACTGTTCCCAGTCCGTGTTTTTAAAAATCCCTGAATGTAATAAAAGAAGGTTGTTTGAATTGGGGAGTAGACAAAGTAGAATTGACCAGAAGTGGAAGGTGGTCGGATGTTATCGTTTTGTCCGATAAAACATGGATCCTCAAAAATAACGAATAAGATCAGGCGTAATCAGAATATGGTCGGTTATGGACATACCGTTATGGCTAAAAAAAGTTGGATTCGTATTATAACACCTCCATAGATGAAATTCTATGAGGCATTCGGATAGAATACGACCATTTCTGTTCGATGTTGTATCGCCAAATTGAATATTACGGGCGTTGAGGTCGCCAAGCAGTAAAGAGTTCGGGATTGTCGATATATATCGCAGAAAATCCGCCGGAAGGATATCGCCAGGGGGATGGTAGTAACTGAATATAGTTACTGTTAAGTTATTCAAGTGGAGCCTAGCGGCTACGCACTCTAAATGTGAAAACTCGTTCGGAATTGTAAATTTTGTTGATGCAAAACAATTTTTAATAAGTAACGCGGTGCCACGCATGGCTCCGAGTACACTATTGTGTTGAAATGTATTGTAATTTGTAAAAAAGAGAGGGTGTTTCAACTTGGTTTCAGTTATAGAAAGGATGGATATATTATGGTTTAGGAGGAGTGCTTTAAGGAGATGGCGCTTGCGGCGTAGACCGCAAGCGTTAACAGTACCTATTGTGAAATCCATTTATTCAGGGATAGAAGAAATTGAGGATTCCATCGATTCGTCCAAATCGATAACGATGGGGGCCATGGTGATAGAAACTTTGCTACCGCAATAATTAATTATTGCAGTACGGTTTAAGAATGCGCTGGAGCATTCAGTGATTACCTTCGTGATAATTTCCCGTTTTTCGGGGAATACATTTGAGAGCGTCTGAGTAATGAACCGAATCATGGAATGGATTCGGGCGAAATGTTCGCACTTAGGTGGATCTTCGGAAACACTCTCGTTGAGGACTTGGATGGGGGCGATTTTGTGGGACTCCGTAGGAGGTTCCCTGCGTTTAGGGCACTTCATGTCCCACGCAGGATGATCACCCCTACAATTAGGGCAGGTAGGATTTTTTTGTTTGGGGCATAAGTTATTTTTGTGATTGCCACCGCAAGAGGCACATGCTGGCTTAGCGACACAGTCGAGGCGATCGTGACCGTTCTTAGAGCAAAGCGAACAAAACTTTGCTATTGGAAGCGGAACTTTTGACGGTTCCACTTCGTGTGTACGACCGTAGATCGACAAACCATTAAGCAATAGTTCGTCGATCGCGGTCTTTGAAAAAGTGATGACTCTTATGAGAGTCGTAGGTTTGTTTGTCGCTCTGGAAGTTATTCTCCAGCATTTATTAAAATTGATATTCTGAGATTTAATGGCCTGGGATATCTCCTCGACTGAGTAGCTAGTGTCAACGTATTTGACCACACAAGAGTAGGAAACTCTAGGTGATCGACGTTCAGGAATGTTTTGGGAATTATTGCGGTTAAGCGATGAAAAGGTAATTGAAGGAGTGCCAACAAGATTTTGGAGGGTTTTTTGGAAATCAGGAGGGGGCAGGGGTAGTGCACTCAATGAGCGCGGTCTGGTTAAAATTTACTTTGAGATTACTCAAAGTCAATTTTGTTGTTTTGATGAGTTTATAGAACTCCTTTTGAGATTTAATATTGTTCGGAATGTTGCGAACAACATAACGAAAAAGTTTCGGTTTGGGGACAGTGGTACGATTTGAAGAATCGTCCGACGAATTGGATGAAAAAGAGGAATTTTGGGAGGTTGGAGGTTTGGGAATATTCAGCGTAAGTAGAGAGGGGATGGGGGATGTCGGAGTAACGTTTTTTTGACTCCTGGTGGTTCGTTTCTCCGAAGTATCGCTCTTCGGAGTGGAGGACCTCCTACGGGGGACGGGGGTTGGGACGGAGGCAGGTGGTTTTTTACGACTACCCGCCTTGGCGGCGGTGTTAGGCATACGGGGTTATATATATGAGCAATCAATAAAAAGGAATAAATGAATAAAATGGAATAGACTCACCCGATATACACTTCACAACACGGTTCACAGGACTTTTTTTCACTCGGCACTTTCACTGGACTTTTTTCACAACACAACACTTGAGGGCGATTAGATTAAGAGGATTTGAAAAAATCCTCTTCGTCGATCGTAAATAGTGAAAGAATATTCGAGAAGTCGAATTAAAAAATTCGATTGTTGAAGTTCGTATTCGCCTCGTACTGTCGTCGATGAAAACTGCAGACTTGAAAAAGTCTTCCGGATACAAAATAGTTTTCAAGCAGTGACTATTTCTTCTTCCTATTGCAGCTTTCAGTATCACTTGAAGTTATCTCTTCGACGTCTCGGAGTGGAATGCTGTGACTAATTAGAGTTTGGATTGATCTTTATATACTCAGTTGATTGTTGTTATCAGGCGTGCTGTTTGAGCGCCTCTCCCATTGGGTGTGGGGAGGAGCTTGAGACCACTGATACCCGCCAGGATTGATCGCTACTCGTTTGCCACTTCAACACTGGATTTACTAAAAACTTCATGGTTCTGTTGGATGAAAGCAGCTTCCTTGAATTTTCGTTTTCGCCAGTTCAGTTCTCGGTGGATAATCCTACCATAGTTCCATTTAATGTTGTGTGTCCATGCGTGATCAGCAATTCCTGATTTCGACGTTTCGGCTCTCCGTGTGTGTATTTGATGTTCTCCGATCCTAACATTAAGAAGTCTCTTTATTGTCCGGAGGTCCATCTAGTTTAGTGTTGGTCAGCCTGCTGCTTAAGGTGTTGTCCGATTTGAACTCGTTTATCCACCGGGAACAGAACTGGCGAAAACGATAATTCAAGGAAGTTGCTTTCATCCAACAGAACCATGAAGTTTTCAGTAAACCCGTTGTTGAAGTGGCAAACGCGTGGCGACCTATCCTGGCGCGTATAAGTGTTCTCAAGCTCCTTCTCACGCCCAACACGGCACGCCTGATAACAACAATTAAGTGAGTATTTATAAAGATCAATCCAAACTATGGTAATCTACCAAGCTAGTTAGCCGAGTACTAGATACGCTGGCTAGTATTTGGGTGGTCCCGAGTTCGAACCCCGGGGTCGACTGGTCTGCCATGAGTTTTTTCATAGGTTTCCTCATGGTGTTAAGTATGTCACTGCTTGCATACTTACAAGGCGAATTATGGGCCAGTATTATCCTCTGAACCTTACCTACACTTCCTATCTTCCATAAATATCCTGTCTCACCCATCCTTAATGCACTTGTATATACAAGTATATCCTCTGACCTGGCTGAAGGAGTTCCTCCCCATAACTCAAGCTGCCCGCCTCACTGACACATACTTTCAGGGAGGAATGAAACACGTGGCCTTTAACCTCTTTTTATCAGTTTACACCAGTGTTGCCGTTTTGGCATTTTTAATGCTAAATCTAGCATTTTTTGTCTCAGTTAGCATGTAAATTTCGAGTTTAGCATATTGCATGTTTTTAGCATTTTTTGACCTCCCTCTACTTATAATAGAAAATTTTCAATCTGCTTTGGATATTATCACTTGAATGACTTTTTCTAAGGAATAAATGCATATCAGATAAAGTCTATTGGCATTTCTGAAACCTAACATAATTATCTAATAGGGGAATTCTTCAATATTCGAAGAAACGATTATTTTTGTTTACGTTTTACGATTAGGGGAATCGCTCAGTCAGCACCCGAAGCAAGAAGCGAGTTAGCGACGATTTTCATTTTACGTTTATGCGTAAATAGTTGATGTTTTGAGATATTAACGTCTAAGTGAGCACGCTTGCACTTTTTTTGTGAACATACCGCCTATCAGAAATATGCAAGACAACATTTTCTGAAAGTAGAAGTACGGACAACATGAAGTTGCATAGAACAAAATGTTCCTACAATATATATTTTTTTGATTTTGCTTAAAATCAATTAATTATTAATCAAAATAAATATTAAATTTTTATAATTGTATTAAAATACATTTAAACTGTTTGGCATTTTTTTTAGCATATCAATAATTTCATTTGGCATTTTTTAGCATTTTTCCCGAGAGATTTTAGCATATTTGTCAAAAACGAAACGGCAACACTGGTTTACACTTTAGAACGCTTAGTGATACCCAACTAACTGAAAAGACGTGTATATTAATTTAACAATTTTATATTTTTCACTATTTTCTAGCTTATTATTTACTAATCTCATTTTATTCTTCTTTCAGATAGTCCGTTGAATTCTACTAATTTATTGAATTTAATTTTTTCAGCTACATTCCTTTTGAACTTGCCATTTGCTGATCAAATTTCTTTTCTTTATTTTGTTTCAGAATAGACAATGGAAGTCCGGAATTTCACAAATACAGAAAGTACATTGTCCAAACCACTCAAACTAACACATGGAATATTATGTTGAGGTTACGGGATTATCTACTTCGGGAAATTTCTCGGTACATATATTAATATGGGACCCGGGGTTTCAATCCCAGATGAAGATGAATGGTCATCCTAATTTTAACACAATATATTGGGTGATTGTTATTGGGTGGCTAACAATGCAGAGAGGAAAAAGACAAGAAGAAATATATCTTCCTCTTTTTATATTCATAGAGAATAGAGTCTGTAGATTGTAGATGCAAATGAAAACAAATAGAAAAGTTCTGCTTTATATGAAACGTATAGCAAAGATTAATATGATGTGAAAAGTATTGAGATATTTATAAGTAAAGTATTAAAATCTTTCATCATAATGGAACAAGAAGAACCTGAAACCACCAGCGGGCCTCCAGAAGTTGAACAATGTGAAACTAATATTCAAAAGCAGACTGATAAGACCGAAAATATTTCGTTCAAAAAACCAATATTAGTGGGAAAAATTGGTCGCTTACCAAAGAAGGTTGAGTGTTCTCAGTCAAAATCAAAAATAAGTACACAAACTATTGAAAAAACAGAAGAAGATATCGATCACAATGAAGAATCTCAACAAACCTTAAAAGGTATGAATTTGTTTTTACAATGAAAGGAAAACCGTTATTCATCTATTGTTGATTTCATATGTATTTACAGTGGGTACAGTGAATCAAAAAGCAGATAATGTTAATCATTATATCGAACCTACTTGGTCAGGTATACCAAAGGCAGAATATAACTTTGAAGTTCTTAAAGATGGTGCAGTTATTGAAACTATAAACTTAATAAACAGACCTTATTGGATATTTGGAAGGCTTGCTACTTGTGACATAGCCATGCACCATCCTACAATATCTAGGTAATGTTATCCTTTAATATATTAGTCCAGGAGGAATCGGCGCATGAGTACCGAAAACTATATTATTTTTCAACCGGACAAATTTTTTTTATATTCTTTGTTGAAATACAATTGAAAAAGGTCCTATGGCTTTTCACGATAAAGTTAATATTTTTAGAGATATGAATTTTTAAGGTTCGAAAAATCTTAAATTTGGATACTTTTGACCCATGAAAAATATATAAAAAAAAATAAACTATAAATAATATTTTTTTTAAATTCTGTATACATTTATAGTTAACAATATCTTTAATTGCGATTTCTCAAAATTTAATTATTTATACCTGTTTTTAATTGTTAATTTCGCGCGTTCACAAGAATGCGTTGCTTACCTATAAGTATCGCTGTCTCTCTCTGATTCATACGCTGCGTCGGTCTCTCGGTGTCCTCAATCATTATTTTACATTTATCTTTTAAACTATTAACTTAATCAGAATTTTTAAAAAGAGCAATTTTATCCATAATTAAATTATCTACAATTTGTTGACAACAAATTTTTTTCTAATATCAATTTTTCAAAAGTTATTTAAGGTTGAAGCCGAACATATAATTAAAATTACTTTTTTATTGGTTTATATTACTTTTTTGTTATTATCATAATATATAATACCATTAGAGATGAAATTTTGCCGGCAAAATTTCTCTCTTGTAACATTCAAGTTTGTTGCTTAGGCAATTTCGCGAATTCATTTGTATCAAAATCACGAGCCGCCAGGCGAGTGATTTTGGAAAAAATGTCATGAGCGTATAGTTTAAAAGATAAATGTAAAATAATGATTCAGGTCACCGAGAGACCGACGCAGCGTAAGAGTCAGAGAGAGATAGCTATACTTATTATAAGTATCGCTGTCTCTCTCTGACCTACCTATAATATAGGTAAGAAACGCATACTTGTGAACGCGCGAAATTAACAATGAAAAACAGGTATAAATAATTAAATTTTGAGAAATCGCAATTGAGGATATTGTTAACTATTGTATAAAGAATAAAAAAAATATATTATTTATATATATTTTTTTTAAATATATTTTTCATGGGTCAAAAGTACTTACCCAAATTTAAGATTTTTCGAACCTTTAAAATTCATCTCTAAAAATATTAACTTTATAGTGAAAAGCCATAGGACCTTTTTTAATTGTATTTTAACAAAGAATACAAAAAAAAATTGTCCGGTTGAAAAATAACAATTCCTCGCAATTGTTTAAACAATTTCGGTTTAAACAATATGGCACGTGGTTGCCTCCTGGCAACATGCATTTATATCATCAGTAGGGTAATTTGAAGAGAATCTCATAAAAAAATTGAGGTGGAATAGTTTTCGGTACTCATGCACCGATTCCTCCTGGACTATATACCTTATTCCATAGAAAGACTAGATAATTTGGAACAAAGTCATAATCTTAATCAGTAATATTCTGTTGAGATATGTTAATTCTGTTTGCTATATTGATACAATTTTGTATTATTTGTTGTTAGTAGTAGGTAAATAATAATTTCCTCAAGTGTGAATGGTATATTACCATTAATAATACCAGTTTGCTCCTTCAAGAATTTCCTTGATAAGTAAGGAAACTGTTGTACATATAAATTAAGGAAGTTAAGTTTTTAAACATTGAATTTGTCTAGTACATACATATATGAATAACTGCTAAAGTTACAGTGCCATGCAAAATTATTATTTACCAGGTAATTTTGCATTAAGAAATCTTGAATTATTGACATTATCAAAAATGTAGAGCAATTTTGGGACATTTTTAGTTTAGACAAAACAAGATTTTAAAAAAATAGCAAAAGTTTTACCATATTTCATATTTTGTTTTGCATCCTTTGTTTAATTGCAGTTTCAACCCTGTTTTCGAATGTTCTCTCAATGCAGTTTATATTAATAGTAATGGTGGTTCTAATAGGGGTAGCTCCATGTCAAATCAACACACTTTTAATTAAATTTTTACCTCACCATCTCAGATTTTGGTGAAATTTGGAGTACTCATTGTGGATGCTAGAACAAATTCAAATTTTTATCTCAGACCGTTTCCAAAATATGGCTGCGTAAACTTTCAAAATTTCGGCCAAAAACCGAAAAGTTACTTTTTTGAAATTGTTCTAGGAGCTGTCCTAGTTGAGCTAAAGAGCTGGAATAGGTGTAATTTTGCTGCATTCTTTATGGCCCTTTCGCAGTGATATAATAATATTGCCATAACGTTATATAACATAATTCCTATTTTGACTTAATATTTTTCCAAAAAGGTACGTAATTTAAAATTTTCAAAGATTATTTCTACAAATTAGTTAGTACTATTGGTCAATTCACCTGGCCAAATATATAGAAGTGGGGCTGGTGATGGCTTTCTTTGTTAAAAAAAAAGTTTAATTGGCACTTGTTTTTTCTTTAAAGGGTTTTGTTTTGACCAAAATTATAGATACCTATATATAACCCTTAAATCAAGACGATGGCTGGCTACGAGGGAGTTGATTTGCGTTAGAGAGATAAACATAAGTCAATTTCGTCTGAAATCATATGTTCATAAAGTACTGATATTCAAAACTTTAAGTATATACAAGAATGAGAAATTTTTGCCAGCAAAATTTCCATCACTCTATATATTCAAATAATATTTATACGATAAGTTATCACAAAATAAAATGAAATAACATCACATAAAAATAAGTATTATTAAATTATTATGTTCGGTCTTCAACCTTAATCATAAACGTATTTTGAAAAATTGATATATGAAAAGTTGTAGTTATTGTATCAATCATAATTGATTATAGCATATATTAAACTTATGGGGTATAAAAAATTGCCTCTTTTTTATATATAATTCTCGATTACAGTTTTATGTTAATAGTTTTAATAAAGAAAATGTAAATATTATATGAATTTGAGGACACCTGAGAACCGACGCGTGCGTATGAATCAGAGAGAGACAGCGAACTTTATCACGGGTAATGTCAACGCATTCTTGTGACTGTCGAGCTGAATATTATATATACAATTATATAAACATGTGTATAAAATAATTAAATTTTGAGAAAATTCGTAAATTAATATGATTAATTGTTCTAACTAATTGTTAAATGTATCACTAGAATTTAAAAATAAATAGGTAATATGATACGCTCTTACATTTATAGCTTTTTATATATAAATATTACATGGGATCAAAATGATATATCCACTAAACTAAGCATTATATTTCTGAAAAACTTTAAAAAATTCATTCTCTTCACAGAGAATATGATGTATAACTGTCTAATCGTCGAAAAGTCATATGACCTTTTTTAATTCAAATTGTATTTATACACAAGAGAATAATAAAAAATATATTGTCACCGGTATGAAATAAATATATAAATAATAATTTATTTTCCTTTCCTGTTTATCAGAGGATACATTAACAATGCGCCGATTCCATATCCTGGACTAATATAGTGTAAAAAGGATATACAATGACCGAAAATGTATAACTTAGATGAAAAGGAATGGTGGCATGGCTATGTCCAAGTAGCATAGCTCTTTCATAAATAACAATAGGTCCTGATTTCATTAAGCTTTATAAGTTTCATAACATGCACCATCTATTAAGAAATTCAATAGTTATATTCTCGCCATATCCTATGGTACCTGACCAAGTATGGTTTCGATAAATGATAACATGTATCTGCTGTAACTGGGATTCACTGTACCCCACATAGTAATATACAATATATGAAATCAACCAAATAGATGAATATATGGTTTTTCATTGTCATTGATAAAAAAACATAATACCATAACCAATAAGGTATTCTCTTGTAAGTAAATAGCATCATATGTATGCTCAGATAGATCTCTTCTGAGTATATTCAATAGTATAGTGCTTATAACTAATGTCTTGAATTTTTTGACTAGTACGATAAAGCTCAACCTTCCTATATGTAAGTTCTGTAGAAACCAATGTTTTGCCACCTTACAGGAATATGAACTGGAAACACGAGATATACATCTAATTATTCTTTTCTGTGATAAAAAAACTTTATATAGCAAGAGATGACCAACCCAGAAAATGACACATATCGCAATCTCGATTCTGCGTGAGTATGAATAAAGAGATACTAGTTGTTTTTCATACTAAAACAGTGCGCAAGTTTTTAAAACATATAACAACAACACTATTCAAATTTTCCCGAAACATATACGCAATGATTTTTAAAATTGAGACATTCATCCAAATAGATTCGCAAAAATTTCACATTCTTACTTTGTTCAAGCAGATTTTCCCCTGCATAAACATTTTACTCTAGAGCACTTCTCTGTTATTATGAAACCGTATAAGAGCCGTTTTATTGCTGTTAAGAACAAGGAATTATCACCAACGCATCTATTTCGCTGCATCTACTACTTCATTTACATTTGCGTTCCAAAACTACTATCTCGTTTTTCAGATACTAAAAAGAGCTATCATCAGCATAAACAGTCATTGCATGGCAGATATACAGTCAGATGTCATTTATTATAAAGAACGAACAGGATCGGACCCAATATAGAGCCTTGTGGGACATCCTATGTTTACATTCACACATCTAAGAACTGATCTGTTGTTCCGTTTATCATTGCTAAAAAAAATGCTAACATATTGTTTTCTGTTCTCAAGAAATGGCCCTTTATCCATTTAAAGTAGAATCATTCATTCCATAATTTCGATAATTTAGCTAATAAGACCATGTGATCGACGCAGTCGAACGCCCTGCAGAGATCAACAAAAAATCCCAACAGGCCTCGCCTGCCTCGATCTGTCGTATTACTCTATGATAAAATGAACCTATAGCTGTAATCGTTGATCTTTTCTTTCATGAAACCATGCTGGTCCACAAATATGATATTGTTTTCAAGTAAGAAACCTATTTAAGCCTATCAAAAATGCAATATTTCAAAAATCTTAGCCAAACTCATTGGTACAGTAAATGGCCTATGATTAGATATATTCATAAAATCATCTTTCTTGTATGACGGTGTCACCTTACCGGTTTTCAACACAGATGGAAATGCTCCAGAACAAAATGAAAGATTGACCAAAAAAGTTAAGGGTTTAATAATATACCACAAAACCTTTTTAACCAAGAAACTTGGAACATGATCAGCGCCTGATGAATGTTTATTTTTAAGTTTGCTATTCAACAAATCATATAGCTCACCTTCGGTAAATGGGCATAGAGAAAATTTCGAGGGAAATCTGCACCCTACAGATGACTCAACAGGCACATCCACTCGATCATTCTGTGGTATCTTATTTCGTATATCATATGGAAATATTCTTAATAATAATCATTGAAGCAAATTAGAACGAAGAAAGGATCCGAAATGCAATCATCATTATGTTTAATTAAAAGATTCTTCCTAATTTTTTCCTTTTTTGTCAAGTCAGCAATTATAGTCCAAGTCAGTTTTTATTTTTTATCCAAACTATTTTTATTTTATTCTGATAAAATCCTGTTTTGTCTGTTCTATTAATCTGTAATGATTCTTTTTTGCATCTAAATAATTCTGCCTCAGCTCAGGATATCTATACTTCAATGAGTTAATGTTATTCATCTGTGAACTAGATATCTTGACTGTTGGTTAACCAATTCTTTTTATTCTTATTAATGAATGCTTCCTTAGGGGAAAATGTGTATTAAAATGTAAATAAATGAATCATAAAATATTTCAAAACCTGTATTGAGGTCATATGTTATTAATTACATGATGCTCATTTTTTATTATAAAAGCTACCTGCATAGTTGAATTTAACAGATAGGCATTAACAATAACTTTGAAATTTAATACAAAACAAAATCCCAAAAAAAAAATTTTTTTAGGGATTTCGAGAAAATATTCTTCAATATCTATGCAGTGTTGTAACCCTTCGAAAAAATCAAATGATTTTATTAGAGACAAAAAAAGAAGAGAAATATCGTGAGGATGCTGGAATCATTTCCCAAATACCTAATGGCTCC
>JARQZK010000920.1:85000-94795 GCA_030704885.1 Cynegetis impunctata | reverse complement strand
AATATATTGGTTGAGACAATCGACCTATCATTTCATTAATAACTAGCTCGCTATTTTTATATTCAAAACAGGCGAGAAAATTTCCAAAAAGTATAGATTTTTGAAAAAAACTTAAGAGTGGCAATATCTCGAGAACCAGAAAACTTTTACAAAGGTCATGTTGATGTTATCTGATTGACCTGAAGCCAATCTACCTCCAGTGTCACTCTGGCGTGTTATTTACGGGACAACCTATATATATATATATATATATATATATATATATATATATATATATATATATATATATTATATATATATATATATATATATATATATATATATATATATAATATAAATATATATATATATATATATATATTATATATATATATATATATATTATGAATATATATAAATATATATATGTATATATATATATATATATATATATATATATATATAATATATATATATATATATTAAATATATTATATATATATATATATATATATATAAATATATATATATATATAAATATATATATGAATATATATAATGTATTAATATATATATAATATATAATATATATATATATAGATATATATATATATATATATATAAATATATATATATATATATATATATATATATATATATAGATGCATATACATCATCCAATTATTTCTTCTGAATCGTTAATCCAACACTAAATAAGGATAACCGCCCAAGATGAATGCTATTAAGATTCGAAAACAAAGCCCATTGAGCTAAAAAATTACATAAGCCTGGAATGAGAAGAGTAAAGAAAAGTAGGCAGAAATGGAGGGAAGAATGAAGTAATGGATTTAGGTTCATCAAGTTTGTTTTGACTGTCGCAAAGAGATTCTCGCTGATTGCAAAGACACAAAATCAACCCACTTCTTTCCCTTGATTGAGGAGACTTTTAATTGTATTATGCAAATCTGCTGCTTTTATCTCTTTTTGCATTTTTTAACGAACAGAATAGGGTCGGGGGAGAATGCAAAATCAAATAATTCTTTTCTCTGAGAGATAGGCAGGTATTGGTCTTTCTCAAGTAATTCATATTCTGCAAAAGAGATACAGCATCGAAGCATAAAATATACTGTAGATTATCAAATGTATAACGAAATAGTAGTTCTCAGTTAAATTCTTGCAATACCAAAACCAGAAATTGTTCACCAGTTAAGTTTTCATGTATTTATTGACGAAGAACCAGTAGAAATATTCTAATCGTTTAGTATTTTGACCGTTTTAAACAGTAGGCTCCTTTTTTATAAGACAACGTTCAGCATAAAAGTTTTCAAAATTAATATTATAATATATATATATATATATATATATATATATATATATATATATATATATATATATATATATATATATATCAGGGGCAGCTATTCGAAGGCGGCTAAGGAGGCTAAGCCTCCTCCTCAATAATATTCCGTGTATCACTAATATATTATATATGAATATGCATTCAGCATATTCATATTAATCAAAATCATATTATTTTATGCACCTACCTTTCTTTCAACCTACATTATATAATATAATTTATTAATTACGATAGAAGGTATTTACATTTACTGCATTTCATTCATTTCAAGATTTATGGCAACGCTACGGAGGCTTAAAAAGGTATAGTCTTAACGTTCATTATGCCTGCCACAGAAAAGCAAACAACGGTGCGACTACTGCGAATGAATACTTCATTGCAATAGAAAAGCAAAACACATGTAAATGGCAACACCGATGGAGCCTAAGTCTCACACAATGTCGACCAATCACAACTATAGACTTTCGGGTAAAATCGAGTGAATTCGTTGGAAAGCATTAATTTAATCGTAGTGACTAATGGCAGAAGACCGATTGTTTACTTATTTTGCTCGCGTATTGTTTTAAAATGAGTTCGGTTACTGAAGTTAATTTCAAAAATTTCAATGGTGAAATTATGAGAGACATCCTTGCCTAACCGGATCACAGGTAAAAAATAAATTATTTTGTTGGCAGTGTTTACATTTTACTAGGGAAAATGTCTCTATTCGGGGCCGCTAAGGATTTGACGATTTAATTCTATAGTTGAAAGTGAGGAATTTTTCACCGATAAAGTAACTTTGAATACCGCACGCGGATTAATATCCTACTTACAAGATAAGGAATTTATATATTTTTTAAACATCTTTAAATTAATTTTTGAACAAACAGATATAGTTTTTCAAATCTTACAGTACAAGTTTTCAGATGTGATTTACTCACGAAATCGGCTCAAGTTTCTTTTGGAAAAAATTTCAGAATTTCGTGCAGAAGTTTATTTTAAAAAACTATTTTCTCTATTTCAAACTACTGATGATACGACTCAATTTAGCCCAAAACGAAAGAAATTCAGTTTCGCAGATATGGAGCTTCACTATAAGCAAATATTTTATGAAATTTTGGATACTATTAGGGGTCAAATAGAAATAAGGTTCCCTGATTTGAAAGAACTGCATTTTTTCGACTTACTCAATAAAAATTTGTTTACCGGATTTTCGGCTAATTTTCCAGATAACCTTTTGGAAAATTTATGTCAAAATTACTCTTTTTTTGATAAGGTGGCCCTAAAAAGTGAACTGTGTGTTGTTTATAATGACAATGAAATTTTGGGGAAAAATGAAAATCATGTGATAACTATTAAATACCTTTTTGATGATGATTTGAATCAAGATTTACCCCAAGTTTATAAACTCTTATGTCTAGTTGTTTCTATCCCGGTGACAGCGGCTTCTTAGAGCGCTCGTTTTCCACTCTTAAGAGAATTAAAACTTATTAACGAAATTCGATGAGCCAGGATCATTTGAAAAATATTAGTTTGTTGTCTATTGAAAAGGAATTGGTAAAACTTTTGGCGAAAGACAAAAAATTTTACGAGGATATTATAGATCATTTTGCTAACGTTAAAGATCGCAGAATCCCGCTAATCTTCAAAAATATATAATAACTTTTTATTTGCTCTCACCAGCTGTCCCACACATATTTTGTACATTTCATTTTTCACAGGTTTTGTTTGTGGTACTAGGTACCTACTTTATTACTTAGTATTATACCAAATAATTCGTTGTTCCTTGTAAAAATCTTCAAAGAATTTATTTTTTGTTTAATTTTATGTAAACATCATTTTTTATTTAAGGCTTCTGCCTTTGCATTGGAATCTATGCAGGAATTATAAAAAATAGATGTCTATGCCAAAGAATTTATAAAAATTTTTTTTTTGTCTAAATATATATTTTATCATTTTATTTTGTTGTTATTTTATTTTTATTTTGTTTTACTTTCATGACAAGAATTTTATTTTAATCTATTTTTGGGAGGGTCCTATTTTATTTTTGGCAAGAAAAAACTCTCACCTCCCCGTTGGTTCTTGATGGACAACAATTGATTAATTCCTCTAATAAGTAACTAATTCGTTAAGTAGGTAGGTAGGTACCTATTTTGTGAGAAAAAAAAAAGTTTGATGAATAGATGAATTGATTAATTGGCTGAGAAGAGTTTTTGTGAAGATTGTAAATAGGAGTTTTAGGTCTCAAGGTAGACACTCGAAAGTGAAAAAATTTTTTTTTCCAAACAAATTAATAGCTTAGGGTGCTTGTTCTACATTTATTTTCTTTAAATTATAAGGCGGTTGACCTTGAAATCCTACAAATTTTCGCCTATGGTGTATTTTTTAACACCTCTTGTAGCCTCCTTAAACCATAACCTCACAAGTCGCCACTGATATATATATATATATATATATACATATTAATATATAATTCTTGGGTGTAGGTCATTTATAAATTGAAGAGAGTTTTTCTCTAGGTTTCAATGATGAGCAATATTTACGCGTTTCGGCGATCAGCCATTTTCAAATCAAAATTTATTATGTATAAATTTAAGTGAAAATTCATATATGGAATTGATAACAGTACGAAGCAATCAATGTTAATACACTTCAATGGTTAAACTGTGAGTGAACTCACAGTTTAACCATTGAAGTGTATTAACATTGATTGCTTCGTACTGTTATCAATTCCATATATGAATTTTCACTTAAATTTATACATAATAAATTTTGATTTGAAAATGGCTGATCGCCGAAACGCGTAAATATTGCTCATCATTGAAACCTAGAGAAAAACTCTCTTCAATTTATAAATGACCTACACCCAAGAATTATATATTAATAAATCATAACAGGTCAGGAAATAATCACCTTAATATATATATATATATATAAATATTTAAATATATATCTATATATATATATATATATATATATATATATATATAATATATATATATATATATATATATATATATATATATATGTATATTATATATATATATATATATATATTATATAATATTATATATATATATATATATATATATATAAATATATATATATATATAAAACTAAGTAAAAACAACCAATTGCCAATTTACATCTATTTTCGGCCCTATATTGGGACCTTCATCAGGATGCTGAAAATTACACGCGAATCAGACCAAATAAACAGGTACAAAGTTAAAAGCTTACTTACACATTGGCTAGTTGTACATAATAAGTTCTAGAGAGCAATTTGTAAAATACATACTAATTTAGTTATATTAAAATCATAGCAATACTGTGACACATACAATTCAACAAAACAAAAAAAACAAATGGTTTATAAGATACAATTCACGTCTAAAATCGGACCATAGAGCAATACCACCAACACAGGCGACCGCCAGACAACCATGAAAGATCTTCTTATTCTTTCAAAGAGTGTTCAGAGACAAAGTTATTATCTGAGTTAAGCCCATTGAAAGTAAGTAAATAGCTGTAAATATTGCTCAAACTATTGATGTCTGTCTTTTTATTGACACATAACTTGTTCTCGTTGATAAAGCACATTTCCAGGAAATTTCGTTTTTCCAGTTCTGTTTCTGAAGCCAGAATTTTTGGCATTATAAAAATCGAAATTATGATCAAAGTTCGCTGCATGCATGGCAAGGGCACATCTATCTGGGTGCAACCGAATGTCAGACGCTTAAAAGACGTTTTTCATTGCACATAAGTGACATTCGGTTGCACCCAGATAGATGTGCCCTTGCCATGCATGCAGCGAACTTTGATCTTAATTTCGATTTCAATAATGCCAAAATTCTGGCTTTACAAACAAATCTGGAAAAACGAAATTTCCTGGAAATGTGCTTTATCAACTAGAACAAGTTAAGTGTCAATAAAAAGACAGACATCAATAGTTTGAGCAATATTTACAGCTATTTACTTACCTTCAATGGGCTTAACTCAGATAATAACTTTGTCTCTGAACACTCTTTGGAAGAATAAGAAGATCTTTTATGGTTGTCTGGCGGTCGCGTGTGTAGGTTGTATTGCTCTTTGGTTCGATTTTTGACGTGAATTGTATCTTATAACCTATTTGTTTTTTTTTTTGTTTTGTTGAATTCTATGTGTCACAGTATTGCTATGATTTTAATATTACTAAATTAGTATGTATTTTACAAATTGTTCTCTAGAACTTATTATGTACAACTAGCCAATGTGTAAGTAAGCTTTTAACTTTTTACCTGTTTATTTGGTCTGATTCGCGTGTAATTTTCAGCATCCTGATGAAGGTCCCAATATAGGGCCGAAATATAGATGTAAATTGACAATTGGTCGTTTTGTCAATTATCCAGCCCCTACCTTTGCCGAGTACCCACTTTTTTACTTAGTTTTCAATAATACGGCAATATCTTTTAGCTATATATATATATATATATATATATATATATATATATATATATATATATATATATATAGGTATATATATAGGTATATATATATAGGTATATATATAGGTATATATATAGGTATATATATAGGTATATATAATAAGCGAACAAATTATTTTAATTTAAATTATTCTATTAAATCGAATGGAATAATTCGCGAAGTAAATTCAGCTTTGGCGTCTGGCTCACTCAACGCTCTGGAAGCAAGTCAGCATTTTCTTTGATCAAATAGTCACGTACGCCAAACAGATAAATATCGCGACAAATTCAAAATCAAATCAGTTTTCACTTTTCGGCTTTCAGTTCAGCTCTTCAAGCTTTAGTTTTTTCCAAATTTCCATCGTGTTGAAAACTCACAGCCACACGATGTAGACAGGTTGATATTTGCCCCGGCTCAGTTGTAAGGTATGTAACTTAAACATTTAATGATGGTATGTAGCATACAAATGTGACCATAATTGTGAACTCTCCTTTTCTTATTTACTTGAACCGCACTTTAAATAATTAATTAATTAAAATATGGTATTATCTAACCTATATATTTTATTGAACCCCCTATATATATATTATTTACCCCCATTTAGATTTAGGAACCCCAATACAGGGCAAGGTCACGTTCTCAACGTGACAAGATGGTAAAGGCAGTTGATTTTATTTGATTTACCCCCAATATAGCACAGGCCACGATACTCAACGTGACAAGATGGTGGAGGCGCCTTAGCTGTTATCCTGGGAGATTAATTCTTCATAATTAATCTTAACCTACATAATGTAAAATTTTTTTCTTTTTTTTAGATTATTTTTTACAGATGGTTTTTATATGGTCATACTAAATTGAATTGAATATTTTTAATTTTTTCAGAACGAATTAGCTATAACTTCAGTAGTATTTTAATAATAAAATTCCATAATTTAAATTTTTTGTCAAAGTGCAAAACATAAACCTATGAAGATTTCATTTTTTTTCTGAGCTCTATGTTCGACGATAAACTTTATCTGAGATTGTTTTCTGGGCAGTCGTGTGTCTTGCCGTTAATTTGGCTGTGGTCACATAAGATTTAGTCAGGTTTTCGAAATATTGCATAGAGAAATGACAATTTCCATGACGGTTTCACTACCATTTTTTCTGAGCTGTGTGTTCGATTTTTCGATTTTTTTCTTAGAATTTCATTATGTTGAAATTCCCCATAAAAGGGGAAGCCAACATAAACTTTTTATTCATAAATAGTATGTTCTATTTTATTGTCAGTTATTATAGCGTGTAATCCAATTTGACTAAAATCATATTGCTACATACCTCATACTTTAAGTGAAATAATACCTTACAACGAACCGTGGAGCCACCCCTTATAATATCACACATATTATTATTTTTGAATTTCTTTTTTTTCTTCTCTGCGTATTTTTCTTTCGAATTTTTTTTTAGGATAAATTTTATTTTATTTTCAGTTTCCAGTATCTACAAGATATCAATATGTGTCTCATTCTACTTTTCCGTAAAATTTTTTTGTGTTTCAATTGACCACATTCATTAAATTATAACCAGTATTTCCCTTTATATTATATCAAGATAGAATATTTACCTATGAATTCATTAACAAAATTCAGCCGAATATAATTCGAGCTAACAAGCGTATTTTCCCGAAATTTACGCAACTTTTTTTTTCATTATTTTCGAACTCATTACGTTTCTACATATAGACCTAGCCAACCTATATGAAATAATAAAGAAATGTAAGGGAAGACTGCATGCTGTTTTGGTCCTGAAGAAAATGAAACGGAACTAGCCAGCTGTTTTTGACTGACAGAATTTAACCCAAACACTGACAGTAACCAGGGTTGATGATCGGGGATAGGACTAGCAAACCTACCTATTCTCTCGTACTTGGTATTCAAAATTATATTGAAATTCAAAAGGTAATATTTCAATGTTGTTTTTCAATAAATGGGTTTATTGGTCCAAAATTAATTTTTTTATATTTTTTGAAAGTAATATGATTTAATTAAATTTTATAGGACTTCTGGAAGGAATTATGAATCCACAAGTAAATGTCAATTACTTTTTTCTGTTATGTCTAGGTATCTAATAATGTTCCTACTCTTACAATACACTACATATAGCTATCTTCGAAGTTAACGCTGAAGCTTCTGGCGTTCACCGCCAAGCGTCGGATGGATATCAACGCCAATATGTAAAATAAACAGAAAATTCTTCATTCTTTGCTAGCACTTTGAAATGTATTCTTTAATTAATTTAACCCTTAATTTTCCATACTAACTTTGTTTCGGTACTAATATATATTGTTGGTGTAAATCATATAAACTTAAATGAAACTGGTTCTGCGTCAAAGTGAGTAAGACAAAGAAAAATTTGTCGAAAAGGTACCTTAAAAATAATGGTATATTAAATCGCGATAGTTATTTGAATTATTTATAAAATATGTTTATAAATACGAAGGAAGAACTGCTTCTAATGTGACTGATCATCACAATAAGATTTGTAGGGGCGTTTCCTCCTAGTTTAACCCCGGGAGAATTATGTGAAATGAAGTATGATGAAATAATATGAGGTGAATTGAAGTAAGGTATATTGAAGTATGTTATGATGAAGTTATATGAAATAGTATGAAGTGAAATGAGTAAATTAAATCGCGATAGTTATTTGAATTATTTATAAAATATGTTTATAAATACGAAGGAAGAACTGCTTCTAATATATTTGTAGATTTGTAAGGGCATTTCCTCCTAGTTGAACCCCGGGAGAATTATGTGAAATGAAGGAAGATGAAATAATATGAAGTGAATTGTATTATAGTATATTGAAGTATGGTATGCTGAAGTTATAGTGTGAAGTGAAATGAAGTATGATGAAGTTATATGAAATGATATGAAGTAATGAGAATGTATGAGCGAACCGAGAATATTTCAGTTTTTATTGATAAATTTGATTGAGTGAATGTTGCCGAAACAAGGTTGAGCGTATCAACACCTAATGAAATTAATTTTGAATGAATAGATACCTAGGAATAGTTCATTATAATTATAAACAAAATAAAAAATATAAATAAATAAATAAATAAATGAAAACAATTAATACCTATTTTAAGTTAATTATTCTGGGACTGACTAGAAAACACTAATTTTTATTCATTTCCATGTAACTAATGGAACGTAAGAAACATGAGAGATACCGAGAGTCACAACCAAGGCACTTATATATCACTAAGCACATCGAAGTCACCTGGTCCCTAAGTCAATGGTCAATGAACTGGTCGACCTACCCCAACATGAGAAGAAATGGATCATGTAGGCACTAAGTGGAGACATCCAACCAACACCCCCAACACAATCAATTGAAGGAAGAAAAGCATCTTAAATCATCCGAAGAAAATATTTAAAATCAATACTTATATTATCTGAGGGACTACCGAAATACTAGAGGATGAAAAATCTCATTGCACTTATGCTTCATCCACATTCCTTATTCACGGAAGAGTCAAGAATTTACGTTAAGGGGAACCTGAGATGTCTCACCGGCAAGAAGTATTTCAACAACAATCAGAGTGGCCAGTATCGTCAAGCAGACCGATAAACAAATTCCAGTATCAGGTGACGAAGAGCGAAAAACTTTACGCGATAGTGCTTTACCATTACATAAGTTATTAGTGAAAACTTCGCGTGACCAGTGCCGTACTGTTACCAGGGTCAGTTGTGCCGACTTGTATTTGTATCTCATTGTTCCGTTTTTTTTATTTTTGTTTTACTTATATTGTTTCACAATAAATTTTTTTGTATTTTATTTTGTATTTCAGTCTCAGGTCAATATTTTTTTCTATTCTGTCTCAAATCAATTTTCTTTGTTATTTATTATGTATTCCAGGTCTCAGATCGATGTTTTACATGTAATTTTGTTTGGATTTTCAGTCTTGATGTTTTGATTGTATTTTTTTGTCTCAATTTCAGATTTTGTTTTACTGTTCACTTTGGGGGCCA
>JARQZK010000920.1:65000-80000 GCA_030704885.1 Cynegetis impunctata | reverse complement strand
ATACATTTAGATTTTAAAGTATCAACAATTATGAATTTGAAATTCAACGTGGATAAATTATAGGTATTCAACTTTTTGTTCAGGGAATTCTTATAATAAATATGTTTTATATTCTTATGAACTTAAATAATACCGATCAAGCTATTGAATAGTTTCAATTTTTTAACAAATAATAAGTGATATTCTTGGTTGTCAGTTGAGATTTTTTTGCATGCCTGCTTGTTTTTTTTTTAACTCAGGGACCTACAGCTTAACGCAGGTTCCGAACGGCCAATGGGCTTGTAAACGATGTACATTACCCAACAATTAAATCATATAATAGAATCACTAAATTCTGGACATAGGTACACCACACCCAAGAGCAAGGTGGGAATCGAACCCACAATCCTTGGTTTACAAACGATACAAGGCCTTACCGCTGGTCTACCGAGGCCTCATGTAGGGGAGACCGGGTACAAAAGTAACATTTTGTACTTTCGCCTAGGTTTCTCGTTAGGTGTTATTATTTCGGTGAAATTGATAAAGCCATACATAAATTCCTTTTATGTTCTATACATTAGCATCTTAAATTTTCTTATTATTGTGTATTTTGCATGAATCACAGAAACTTTAAAAAAATTTGTCATTTGTTACTTTCGACCACGTTGGCAGGCCGAAAGTAACACGTTGTGGGTCGAAAGTAACAGGGCAAAGGGGTTTGTAATGAATATGATATGACATATTTAATTAAACAAATATTTATTGGAAAATTCAGTGTCAGTCTTCTTATTCAGACTCGCAATTATGGCCACACATAATTCATTGACGCATTTCAGTACCTATGAGACTACATTTTGGCATTTCGAAACAATGGTAAACTTTGCTCATTCAGTCGACTATTGCTGAAATTTTCCTTAAACAAACGAGAGGTACATCGAAGCAATCTTCGTCGTCAAATTTATTTTCCTTGTCTACAACTGCGCTAAGTATTTCTAGCTTAATTTTTTTTTATTATATCTATGCAATGTAACATGCGCAGACATTCAATTTTTTTTTTGCCATGGCTCTAATTTTTTCACCATCATTAAAATGCGTCTTTGAGGCCGCTTTTTCGATTTAGACTTACATACTTAGTTGTTATTTTTGTTGAATAAACACACACACATTAAAAAGTTTACTTAGCAGTAAATTCAATACGGGGACAAAGGTAAAATGTTACTTATATACCCATAGGGCTGAGTTACTTTTGTACCCTACAGCATTTTTTTTAGAACATGAAAGATAACCTTGAAACGGAACATGCTAGACAAAAACGAATGTAAGCACTGTAAAATCAATCTAATCGAGTATCGATATGCAAATATTCGGATTAATATAATTCCTTTAATACTACATAAACATTAAATAAGTAAACGTCAAAACATTAACTCTTGATTTGTGAAATCACGTATGGTCCTATGGCACGATCTAACAGTGCGTGGCGCGAGCGGCGATTGAATGCAACTGAAGGTGGCGCCACTGGCTATCACCTGACAGCAGCTAAGTGGTGTTTTGACAATTCTTTGAACCTACAGAGTATTTGTTACTTTCGACCCGTCGTTACTTTTGTACCCGGTCTCCCCTACCTGCTTGTTCTCTTGTTTATAAATTACAAATTTTATCGATTTCAATTTCATTGCAATTTGATTTTCAGTTTACATATCAACACTTGATTTATAATTTGTGTCAATAAAAATTTCGGGAAGATTGATATATAAATTGTTTGAAGAGCCATAACTTCTATAAAATATAATTTGTTCTGGATTTGCTTCAGCAAAATATTTCGAAATTTTAAATCGGCATATTCAATAATCGATTAACTATTTTATTTAAAACAAGCATTATATTTTTATACGTATTGAATCAATGTAAATGATTGAAAGACTTCTCATTAAAAAAGAGAATTATATTCAGCTTTCAAATCTTAAATTTTTGAATCAACGAAAATCATTTCATTTTTAAGTTCTACGTTATTTTATTTTATGAATGTATGAGAAAATATTGAACAGCCTGGTACTTTCATTAAACGCATGACTTTGTGTTTTCCGAATCACAAAGGAAACTCATTTTTCATCCACTTAGGCTCCTTGTTTCTAGGAAATGGTCATCAGAGTCCAGGAAAATCCGGACAGCCACGGACTGACCAACTCCGGTTCCGGGAATATCCCCTTTCCGTGGCAGAGGCTAAGTCCATTTATCTTCTACTTGGGGTGTATTATACGTAAAGGTATACATGTGTGTATAGCTATTCTTCCAGGCGTGGTAAAATATGGCATTTCATCTTATATTTTATTTCGTTGTTTGCGTTTAATGTTAAAAGTTCTTTCGAATGTATGAAGTCTATTCCCTAAATCATTTTAATGTACTTTATACGTTCTAATGGTATCCTGCTCAACATCCTCCTAGAGTTTTCTCTCACTTAACGTTATAGGACAAAGTGATATCGTCAAAGATGTTTATCTAATCTTGAATTTCCAAACAAAATTTCGAAAAAAAGCTGTTTGGAGTTCTAGAACCGCCATTCAACTATCATGGAATAATGAGTACAAATTATTAAATTTTGATTTTCAACTTGAATTTTATTCAAATGTTAATAATATTAGTATCAATTCATTAAATAAAATGATAGGTCTAATAAATAATCTTATGAATCACACGAACTTCTTTTTATATGTATATATATATATATATATATATATATATATATAATATATATAATATATATAAATATCCATTTATAATAAATATACATCCATACATATGGAACTAGAAACATTCGATTGGTAAAAAATGAGAAATTATCGAAAATTCAGGTTTCAAATGTTAATAATTTTGTTATAATTAATATTTATGTGTTCTTTTAAAATTACATTGCTATATTGAAAAACAAAACGACTAAAGTAAGTAAATATTATCAAATATTTTTAGATCGTTTTGAATAATTTTTTTTCATTCCTTCGGTACTATAGGTTTTTTTCATGATAAGTGAAAATAGTTTATATGCTCCGATATTTCGATGTTTTTGTGTAGAATATGATGTCATTTTGTCGCTTGGATTTCATCATGTGCAATTACGTGTGAGGACATAGTGTTCAGAACCAGTGAACAGTCTCCTCTGGTTTCAACGGACTTGGATCATGCCACATTTTTGGATCTCCGAGTAGACAAAAATCTGATAGGGAAAGAACGCTGCCAATACCTTATTTCTATGTTGAATTCTATTTGTTTTTAGTTGAGAAATCTGCGACGTTTTCTGACTGTTGATCAGTTGTTGCAGCTCTACCTACTACGCCCAGGTTGAAAGTAGGCTCCGGTATGGAATTGCCTTTTGGGGCTTATCTGCTTCAGCTGGAGATATTTTTATGGCTCAAAGAAGTGTTCTACGCTCCATAATTTTCCTTTCAAATCGTAAATCATGCAGACCTGCATTCAAAGATCTGAAAATGTTAACTCTGGCTTGCCTTGATATATATATATATATATATATATATATATATATATATATATATATATATATATATATATATATATATATATATATATATATATATATATATATATAAATATATATATATATATATATATATATATATATATATATATATATATATATATATATATATATATATCAATTCTCTGTATATGTTTCCACGTGCAATGAATCTACATTTGAAAAAAATACAGAAAACCATGGTTTGGACATCCGTCAGAAGAAAAAAAAATATTTTGTACCAGATGCTAAATATTAGTTAACTTATAAATTACCTAATCATATGACACGGATATTATTGAATGCACTCCCAACAGATTTGAAGAATTGTGAATCCACTAATATATTCAAATGAAGGTTGAATCATTTCTTGGCAGTTATTATGTTAAAGATTACTTGTTTTAATTGTCAAGTATGTATATGATTCTGTATTCTATTCTGTATTTTTATGTATTATTTTTCCCTCTCGTTCTTCTGTATTGACTTTTTGTATACAGGTTTATGGCTGTCTTTAAGAAATAAAAAATTTTTACTTTCATAATTATTATTATTATTATTATATTGAATATATATATTTATATATATATATATACATATATATATATATATATATATATATATATATATATATATATATATATATATATATAATATATATACATATATATATATATATATATATATATATATATATATATATATATATATATATATATATATATATATATATATATATATATATATATATATTCATTTATTTATTTATTTTATTTTATTGTACAAAGGAATACAAACAGGTAACGCCCAGAAACAGTATTCACTCAAGTAAAATAACATATTGTGCAAATGATACCTAAAAATGATGAACAACTTCCAATATAAAAGATATACAATACCACTTAACAATCTTAAAATGAAAAAAGCCCAGGATGTCAAAAATCAACAAGCATTAAACTGAACAAAACGATTCAGCACAGTTACAGAAATCTTTGCTTCAATAAGCGCCTGAGTGTATTTAAGGATGTATTGAACATATCTATCTCAGAGAAAGACTCATTATAACCGTTCAACATTCTGCAGATGACATAATTACGTGCACTACTGGTTCTTCGGAAGAGAACGTAAAACAGATCATTTTCTCGAAGCCTTAACTCAGACACTCTGAATGGTATATTTTGCAAAATATCTGGAATTATTAGCACGCTATTCAATATTTTATGAAGAAAAATTATGTCCGTTACTTTTCTACGATCTTCCAATTTAATCAATTTAAAATAATCACGAACATCTGTATAATCGTGATTACTAACAAGGAGCATAGATAGCGAATAAATTTATATATATATATATATATATATATATATATATATATATATATATATTATATATATATATATATATATATATATATATATATATATAATATATATATAATTATATATATATATATATATATAAATATATATATTTATTCGCTTTCTATGCTCCTTGTTAGTAATCACGAATCGTGATTACTAAACAAGGAGCATAGAAAGCGAATAAATATATATATTTATATATATATATATATATATATATATATATATATATATATATATATATATATATATATATATATATATATATATATATATATATATATTTATATATATATATATATATATATATATAAATATTCGTAATCATAACAATAAATATGATTTTTCAATATATCATAAAACTTCATATACCGATATCACAATGCACAATACGTCTAATTATCCATTTCAACACAAATTAGCAGTTTATAATAGTATGATACATCGCCTCTTCAATATACCAATTTCTCAAGAAAATTTCCACAAAGAACTTAATACGATCAAGCAGATAGCAGTCAATAATGGGTATGATCCAAAATAATATGGAATAAATCATAAATTAGCAATTTCACAAGTATTCCCATCGATCAAACCAGAAAAAATTAAATATAATAGTTAAACTTATTTCGGCAAAGCTTCCAACAAAATGGAATGCTTTTCCTTTTTCCTAGATTTCCATTTAGCATTCAGAAAAACAAATAGTCTAGGAAAATACATAAAAAACAACAAGTTAAAAAGAGGTAAGCTCAGTAAATCGAGAATATAAACTTTAATGCGGAAATTGCGATAAACTGTTATGTAGGTCGGACACATTGAAAGTTCAAAAAATCAGTGCGAGTCGGACTCGCGCACGAAGGGTTCCGTTTGACTATGCCCCCTTAAATATTCATTGTATTTTAATTTCATTATTTACTATGGAAGTAAGTACACAATTAAGTATTTTGTGAATATTTCAAGTACCTACCTGTTACCTTTTATTGATGTCGTGCAAAAATAGGCAAAACATGGCGTTTTAAATATTTATTTTATTCTTGTTTTATTATTTATTATTAGTACAAATACAACTGAGTATTTTGTGTATATTTCAAGTGCCTACCTGTTGCCATTATTGATATCGAGCAAAAAAGGGCAAAAAAATCGCGTTTCTTGTATGGGAGCCCCCTTAAATATTCATTTTATTTCGTTTGTGTATAATTTGTGAAAATTTCAACTGTCTAGCTATCGCGGTTCTTGAGATACAGCCTGGTGAGAGACAGAGGGACCGACAGCAAAGTCTTAGTAATAGGGTTCCGTTTTAACCCTTTGGGTACAGAACCCTAAAAAAGGATGACTGAACTCAGGAGAAGTTGCATAAAACATATTGAAGATTCAATATATGCCAGACATTTAATAAAAGAGAAACATGACTTCAATTCGGATTCGGAAATTCTACATCTCGGAACAAAAGGTTTAAAATTAAATCTTATGGAACCTTTAGAAATAAATAGTTTCGTTTCATAGCGAGGATCTAGATATGTTGCTATTGCAAAGAAATTGTTTGATTGAAGGTCGCCAGATCTTGAATTTAATTGGTCGATGGTACATTTTATTATAGTTTTAAATTTTTCATTTATGTCTGGTTTACTGTCTTCTATTTGTAATGTATGCTTTAGTGTGTGTATAAGTGAAATTACTGATGAGATACTGGTGTTATTGGTGTGGTGTATATTGGTGTCACTCATATTTCGGGCAATCTCTTCAAAAGGTTATAGTATAGTCACTATTTTTTCAAGCTGCAGCCATTATTCAGGAGACAACTGAAAGATGTGTTTACATGCGTACAGGCATAGTGAATCCTGTATTCTAATCATTCTTTCCAACATATAAAATGTACTGTTCCACCTGTAGCGGTCGGTCGACGCAGGCCGCCGCTGCTATTTGTTATGCTTCGACCTCCAATTTGAAAGTTTTGAAGCCGAAGTCGGAAGAATATATATATATATATATATATATATATATATATATATATATATATATATATATATATATATATATATATATATATACATATATATTCAATTATAAATATCTTATTTATTTTCTATAACCAATAACTGGCTATTGAAATTTGGAAAACAATTTTAATCATAAGTTAACTTTTCATCTCGACTTTTAAAAGAAAAATATTGCTTCTATATTTATGAACTTCAAAAATATTCAAATGTCAGAAAACATAACTGATTTTTTTTTATTTCAAGGGACCTTCAGTTTAACACCGGTTCCAAACCGACAATGGGCTTGAAACTAAGACATTACACAACAGTTTATCATATTTAGATACTCTAAATTTCATAGGACATACAAAACACCCAAGAGCAAGGTCGGACTCGAACCCACAATCCTCGGTTCTCAAGCGATACACCTTACGGCTGGGCTTCCGAGGCCTCTTAACACACCTGATTTCTGATATCATGAAACTGATGTACTACTGATGAAATGAAGAAGCCACATAGAAATGAATGAAAAATAGTCTATTTTTTGACTTTATGATTACTTCAAAGTTCATAAATGTCATAGTAATTTTGCTCTTGAAAAATTTTGTAACGAAACGTTAACTTATCAATAATAATCAAACATTAATAGCCTCTAACTGTTACTGAAAGATAAAATAAATTAAATTAAATTGAAGGAATTCATATATATATATATATATATATATATATATATATATATATATATATATATATATATATATATTTATATATATATATATATATATATATATATATATATATATATATATATATATATATATATATATATATATATATATATATATATAACGTTATTGAAAGCTTGGAATCTGTGTACAGAGTACCTTATTGGCCTGCTGCATATCCCAAATATTAAAAAACAAACTTAGATATATATATATATATATATATATATATATATATATATATATATATCTCTAGATATTTATAATATATATATATATATATATATATATATATATATATATATATATATATATATACAGAGGCGGATTAACCGTTCAGAGCGCCGTAGGCAAGCATGTCATCGGCGCCCCTATATTAAAAATAAATCGTACTATAGTTTGACCTAAATCAATTTACCGCCCCTTAAGAGAACGTAGTGAGATGGGGGCTAAGAAAAAAAGAGCATGAGTTTACATGAGATCGATATTATCGGACAAATTTTACGATTTCGGTTTACAATATTTTAAAGCTATAATAATATCTGGCTCTACACGACACTCGTATCAATTAAATTATTGAACAGGATAAAAATGAATTGAATCATTGTATCTAATATTTAATTCATATAATCAACTAACTTTAATATATTATAGTTACTTAATTCGAACTTGATAGTATAGCTATAGATAGTCACCTAGATGTCTGCCGTAAGCGCGGAAGGACCCGGATTTCTTTCTCGGTCGGGCAAATTTGGGAAACGAACGTCGTCGTGAATTGTCTGGTGTTTTTATAAATTTTAAGAATTTATTAATACTTGGTAAATAAAAAAAATTAATTTATGAATTATTTTGTTAAACACGAATACAGGTTTAAATTTTCAACAAATCTGAATTTTTAAGTATACTTAAAGTGAACATTAAGGCACTCTGGTAACTTAACGGTAGATATAATTGGAAATAATTGAATTATTTAAAGTGAAAAATGACATTACAATGGTATGTATGTTAAATTGAGCAGCTTTTTACGCTCGACTTTAAAGTTGCTAAATTTCAATTACTTGTTGTTACAGCTTTTAAATGGCAAACGAAAAAAAATTGAAAATTTCGGCGCCTAAATTTTTGTCTTGCGAAATTGTCAACATCTTCATAGTTCAAAGATTGCAATAAGTTTGATTCTATGTTAAGTATTGCTAACGAATTTAATCTGATATCTGTCATAGTTGAGCGAAGATAATTTTTCACTCTCTTTAGACAGGGAAAGCTCCTCTCGCCACTGCAATTGCTGACTGCCGTACATACACAACTCTTAAAGCTATGTTAACGTTTGGATAAATTGTTTCAAGTTCTTCATTTCAACTTTTAAAATTGCGTTGGTTGTTCGGGGCAGTTTTCCGTCTCGAGCTACCGTTGTTAAGTAAGAACGCAAGTGGATACATTCATCCACAAAACACTTTTCTAAATCACCGAAATACATTGTTACTATCGTACTTGCTCTAGTTTGAACTTCTTCAGTGCTCAAATTGTTTAAAATTGAAATTTCAATGTAAAAATTACTGTATGATTCTCGTCTCTTTTGAAGTTTTACCACAAGTCAGTCTATAATTACTAAAAATACTGTCACTCTGAATGTGTCCTGACCAGATACTGAAGAAGTAATATCTTCTGCAGGCTCATCTGCTGTGAGCTTTTTCTTCCAAAACCTCTTTTTATCCTTTTCATATTCTCTGGCAAGTGAGAGTACCAAGGCTTGCTGCTCATACTTATTAAAGTTTTTCCTTTCTGCAGAAACTATGTGAACTCGAACAAGGTTGCTTGTAGGCGTAAAATTTAGTCAGCCTCATGATTTGAATTTATCTTTTGCTGTAAATTGAAGCAAATTGAGGTTGTAAGCAAAAATAATATTTTTCATTGTCTGAATAGTTGGTTTACTTACTGGCGCAATTAATTTTATGCTAACTTGTATATATATATATATATATATATATATATATATATATATATATATATATATAATAAATATATATAATATATATATATATATATATATTATATATATTATATATATATATATATTATATATATATATATATATATATATATATATATTATATCACAGTTCAACAAGTTTGATAATATCTCAATGTCTTTCATATACTATATGTAACAATTTCACAATCATAAACATAAACATAACGAAAAGAAAATTAATCAACCAGTTTCATGAACGAATTATAGTTATCATTTATAAATATCCTACATTGCATCGAAAATTTTTTGTAATTTTTAATATTTCTTATACTTAAAGGCAACAAATTGTAGGCCTTTGGGGCTAGATGACAAGCAAATCTTGCATGTATACCCTTATTAGAGTTAGATACTCTCAGCAATCTGCTTGTCATACTACGAGTCACAACATTGTGCGAAATATGATTCCTCAAATGTTTTTTCTTACGTATAAATATTATCAATGTATGAAAGTACAGCGATCTTATGTTGCATATATCCCTCCCATAAAATAGTTTGGTTGGGTATCGTCTACCTTTTTTGTAAATAATTTTCAATATATAATTTTGAATAGTAGACAAGTTTTTTAATGAATTTTCATATAGTGCTCCCCAAACCAATATTCCATATCTTAAAAGTGATTCCACTAGGGATTTATATACCAAAATTAATATACTCCTACTCAAGCAATTCCTCAACTGATAAAATTTGTAAATTAGTTTTCTAATTCGCTTTGTTAAATATATTATATGTTGGTTCCATTTTATGTTTCTATCGATGATAATTCCTGAATATTTAGTATTTTCAACTTATTTTATGTCTCCAATGCCCTCAACATTAATGCTGTGATGGTAAATGCCATATAATTGGTCTTATCTGCATTTAGAGACAGCTGACACCCATCCAGCCACATCTTTATGACCTTCTTGAACGCGTTCTTTAGTTACTTCCCAATCATCTCCACTAAAAATAGCAACAGTGTCATCAGCATACGATACAACCTTGCCATCCACACCAAGTGTTAAGAGAGAATTTATATAAATGATGAAGAGAATAGGCCCTAGAACTGAGCCCTGAGGTACACCCACTCTCACCAGTTGCGGTTCACTTACATTGTTATGGACTTTTACATGTTGTGAGCGGTCATTTAAATAATCCTTGAAAAGACCCAACACATAACCACGAATACCATACCGCTCCAATACTTGTAGTAATTTTCCATGATGTACCGTGTCAAAGGCCTTGGCCAAATCAAGGAATACTGCGATACATTTTTTACTGTCATCAAGATTGCTTGAAACCTCATTAACAACTTCAAACATGACATCTGATGTGCTTTTACCTTCCCGGAACCCATACTGATATTCACTTAATACTTTGTTGCTTATTAAAAAGTTAACTAAACGAGTTTTTAGGCATTTTTCAGTTATTTTTCCAAAATTATCAATTAAACTAATTGGGCGATAATTAGAAATTTTATTTTTGTCACCTGCTTTGTATATAGGGATTCTCACGGAATTTTTAAATTGTTTGGGGAATTTTCCAGTACTAAATATTAAGTTAATGATATGGCTAAGAGGGCGCAGAATATATTTTGCAGTTAGTTTTAATAAAAATGGAGTGATTTCATCACAACCAGGTGCACTACCATTCTTCAATGAATTGATGTGGAGGAATACTTCATTTTCTGTAAAAGGGATTAAAAACAAAGAGTTATTATTAATGGGAATATTATCTAATGAGAAATCATGTGGTGTATTTATTTTTTTAATCATTTTAGTGCCTATGCTAGCGAAATATTCATAACAAAAATTTGCCATTTCTTTATTGTTATTAAAAGCTTGTCCACTATCATTGCATATATCAAAGCTTATCTTACTCTTTCCAGACTTATCATTTGCCGCCTCAGAAATTACTTGATAAACTTTCTTCATGTTATTTTGATTTTGTGTTATTATGTTCCTATAGTAATTGTGTTTACATTTCTTCAAAAGACTATTTAGTCGATTCCTGTAAGATTTATATTGTTCTTCTAAATATATGGAAAAATTATTACACAATCGTTTTTTTAATTTATCTCTTGTGATAATGGACCTTGTAAGGCCTGTCGTAATCCAAGGTCTAACTTTTTTAACCTTTTTTTCCCGAATAATTTTGATTACTGTGCACTCATTTATCAAATGCCGAAAAGTGTCAGCAAAAACATCTGTAGCTACCTGAGCGTCACCCGCTTCAGTAACTATTGTCCAGTTTTCACCTTCTATTAATGTTATTAACTTTTCCGCATCTATCTTCCTGATTGTGTGGGAAACTTTGTTTTTATTTTCTTGGATCCGAGCAAGTGTGTCTCTATACAATACAGCTGCTACAGCATAATGATCAGTGATAGTACACGTCAATATATGCGAATGAACAGCTATATTTCCTACATGTTTCCGCTTGATAAAAATATGGTCTATGCAAGTAGATGTGTTCCCAGTTACACATGTCGGCAACTGTATGTAAGGTAAAAAACCATGTCTTACCATTACAGATATATATTTATTTGTATTTACATCCCCACTCTATAAGTCGATATTAATATATCCCACAAGCAATTGAAAGTGAATGTGCTGAGGGTTCAATTCAAGGTAATCATCAATTTCTTCTATAAATGATATTATATTAGATGGATTTGGTCGGTATAATGCAACAATTTGAAACGATGTACCTTCAACAGTAGCATTTAAAATACTTAATGTAACCCCACAGATAGCAAGTTTGAAACTATCAACTATGACATTCAAATTTTCCTTATAAAATATTACAACCCCGTCATTTCTGTTGAAATCAGCATTGTTATACTATGTTTCATAACCCGGAATATTAATATTCTGCAATGTATCTATCCCAAAACACTCACTCAAAATAACAATATCATAATTTATATTATATGTTGACAAGACAACCAACAGTTCATCAAAATTCTTTTTAATGCTTCTGATATTAAGATGAAAAACGCTAAAAATATATATATATATATATATATATATATATATATATACATATATATATATACATATATATACAGGGTGTCCCACGACGATTAAGACAAAGAATATCTCAAAACCAGCGAGTAATAGACAGTTGTAATTTTGGGGTTGTAAATTAAAGCAATTGGTGCAGCTGTTTTTGATATTATGTTACCGAATGAGCTTTCTGTTGTCGGTCACGTGACATCAGAGTCAAAATTATTAATGGGACAACCTGTATATTTTGGCATTTCTATCTTCCTTCCGATAAAACGATTCAACAAACTATCATACTTGTCGTATAAAACAATTGATTTAATAACTACAGGTACTTCACAACGTCAGAAACGAGCAATTACCAACTTATTTAAGTCACCCTGTATACATATTTTGCCTTGTTTTACTCATCACAAAAAATACAGTACTTCCCAAATTTGAAAAGATCAATTTGGTAATAGATATTTTCAGAGGTTTGTCATGATCGTTTTGGGACAAAGGATAGTGAAGTACCTGTATTTCTTAAATCAATCGTTTTAGACCACAAGTGTGATAGTTTGTCAGAATCGTTTTCTCGAAAGGAGCATAGAAATGCCAAAATATACAGGTTGTCCCATTGATAATTTTGAATCTGATGTAATTGGGTAATTGTATGGAACTGTTATAAATGAGAAAAAAAAAATTTATATATATATATATATATATATATATATATATATATATATATATATATATATATATATATATATATATATATATATATATATATATATATATATATATATATATATATATATATAGATAATATATATATATAAATATATATATATATATACAGGGTAGCGAGAAAGTCTGGCAACAAGCCATTTTCTCTGAAACTGTCAAAGATATAATTATCAAATTTTGGGTTTATCAACGCGATTGCATTTAGCATTTTCTAGAGGATCCGTCAAAGTTTAGTTACGTCACTATTCAGTGTACCACCGCCATCTTGAATTTTTTTAAATGGCAACGTAGGTCGAGTGATATATCGTAGAAAAGCTTATTTCTTTCCCTTTTCAAAAATTTTGAATAAGTACAACATTACTGAAAAAATACAAGAAACAAGTGTTATATATTGAATTTTTCAATCATATAACAAAAAAAATAACCAGAATAATAACACATAATAAACAGTTTCGTTATAACAAGTGCTCAAAATGTTGACCACCTGTTTCTTGGCAATAATACAATCTGTCTTGGAAGCTTCGAATAGAATTGTTGATAATTTCTAGAGAAATTCCTTGCATTTTAAGACGTATGCGAGCTTTCAGATCGTTTATGTTTGTTGGTCTGTTAACATAGGTACACGCGGTCCTTCAGGTATTTCCATAAGAAAAAATCAATTGGACTTAAGTCGGGAGATCTTGCTGACCTCTCAATTACACCTCTTCGACCAATCCATCTCTGAGGGAAAGTTATATCCAAACATTGCCTAACGTTTTTCATGAAAGTGCTCAGGTGCACCATCCCGTTGGAAATATACGTTCATATTGTAAATAGGATCAGTAATGTTAAGGTATAATTGATTCCGTAGAAGATCAAGATATTTTTGACCAGTTAAAGCGCCGTCGATAAAAAAATGGACCAATGATATGGTTTTTCACCAAACCAGCCCATACATTAACTTTTTGTTTGTATTGTGTATGGCCTCATCCATCCATTGGGATTAGGAATCTGACTCAGTACCTGGAATATAATCGATTGATAGTGCCGTTTAGACAAAATGTAGCTTCATCAATAAATACAAATGAATCTAAGAAATTATTTTGATTACCAATTTTCTATAGAACAGTTTTGCAAAACTCTAATCTTCGATGAAAATCATCCTCTGCTAATCCTTGGTGGTTTTTAATTTTGTATGGATGGAACTTATTCTGATGCAAAATTGTCTGTACTGACTTCCTGCTAATATCATGATTTCTTGCCAATTAATTTGTAGATGTTTGTTGATTTTGTTGTACATCTACTAGGACGTCTAAAGTCTTATCTTCGTTAGTTGCAGTTTTTGGTCTGCAGGATCTTGGGCGATCCTGTACGCTACCGGTTTCATTCAATTTATTTTATATTCTGGAAACTGTTGAGTTACTTATAAGGGCATGTTGAGGATTTAAATTATTGAACAAATGACTTATTTCGTCATATGTGCCTGTTTTATCGCCATATTCAATTAATATTAGTATCTGGATCCTTTCTTTTTCCGATAAGTATACCATTCTCAATTTACTTTTCACAAATACAACTCAAACACTGCTGTTATCAAATAAAAAGACTCTGACGTTTGACAGGTGATTTTTGACATATATTTTCATTGCTTACTACTGTTTTCTTTATTAACCGTATACCAGTGGCGTACCAGCAGTCTTCCAAAATATAGAGAAATTA